>SNQJ01S0025588.1:23775-45369 GCA_010110895.2 Picea sitchensis
GGGGGGATCTCTTGGATTGGCAGGGAGGGGAGTGGAGTTCTGTAGTTAGGAAGGTTCAGTATAGGCACCGGTTTGCTGGAGGTTTTGGGCATGGGGGCCAGGATATCCATATGATATCCTGGAGCTAGGAAGTTGTTTTAGTTGGCAGGGTGGAACAAGGTTTTGGGCAGTGTTCACACAGTTCAGCAGCGGTCAACAAGGCAAGCGGACAAACAAAGGGTTAGCATCAGACCCAGGTATTTAAAATTATGCATTTGTTTTTAATCTGTTATAAAATTTTATTATTCGTTGTTAAATTTACATGCGTATGTGTTAAAAATAGAAAGGAATTATTGAATTTTCATAAATCTAGTAGAAGTTACTTTCTTGTTGTAGAATTACTGGATGTTTAAATTATTTGGATATTACACTCTAAAAAGAACCAACTTAATGGTTAATGGTTGTGTACTGAAAACTCAATTCCAAACATCGAGGAGGTGGCACAATGATTTGGCTCACCAAGACAGGGGTTCACACATAGAATTCCATTGGGATGGCGATGATTTAGGGCTTCAGGCAGCAGGGGTGCAAGCTATGGCAGTTCTGATCATACGAAAAAAAGACACATCATTGAGGCTAAGCTTCTACGCAGTAAGTAAGGTAACAAAGGTCCCTCATCGTCATTGAACCAACAACTAAAAACTGGACAGATCACTAGTTGGGTAGCACCCAACGACACCCCAACCAACACCAGAGTTAAACGCACTCGAAATCAAAAACAATTTGTCAGCACTCCGTAATTGGGTCCTGGATCGAATAGTTGTTCAGGAAAAACACATCTATCTCAGAACGTAGTTTAACACACACAGGTGTCGTGATATTGGCCTTCCTTACCCAAGGGAAATTTACCTAGCAATAATTTCAGGTTGTAAGAGGAATACGTAAGTCTCCCACAGTTTTTAAGGACAACACAATAGGGTTCGAATCAGTGCATTTTGTCCAGGAAAACGCCAAAAGTAAAAAGGTTCCACACAGTATGCTAAATTAATCCCTTTGCAATTTATAAATTTGCTAGCGGGAAGGCGCCAAGGGTAAAATCGTCTATGAACTCGTCCAGGAACTACATATATCAAACGTATTTTTCTCCACTATGTGCCTAATTTTTCACTCTAAGGAGCATGGTTGTCGTAAAGGAAGAAAAACCAATTTTTGGAAGGGTAAAAACTGGCAGCGACTACCATTACAAGTGAAGGAAAATCTACGTCTGTTGGGAAGGGACGAAAATAATAATAAGACTCTTACATGCCATACAATGTTGTGAACTAGAGGATCGCTCTTTATACCTTCCATTCCACTGATAGTTAGCAATTGTATAAGCGTAATTCCTCTTAAAAATTTGGCTGCGAATTTCTTTCGCCAACGGAGGCCAATGACTAGACAAAAGGGTTTGTAGTCTCCAGTTTTATAACTTAGCAATCAATCATTCAGAAGCTATTATAAGTAATTAGTATATCCAAAGTTAGATTACAAACATAATTAAAATTATCTTAGATAACAAAATTTTCGAAGGAATTCATTCAACATCACAAGCGATTAACTGAAATACAACAACACTTCCATTTGGTGCTACCATATCATTCTTATATATATACAAAGAAATAAGGAACACCATTGATCACGATCATCTCCATTACAAGAATTCGAAATTATAAAAATTTAACTATATTACAAATAAATAGTTAGCATTTAAATACCACAGTCGACGATGAAAATGTCTGGATGCACTTCAGTGATGGCGTTCCTCTAACTTCTCGACTTCTAATCGTTGAGACTTCACCGGTACCTCCCAGCCAATGCTAGGGGTACTCTTCTTCCCTCTTAGCCCCCCGAGCCGCAAAGGGGACACACACACACACAACTAGAAATCCTCTAGCTCCTAGCTCGCCTCGCAAGGTAGAGCCATGATTCTCTCTCAAGCTGGGTATCCCAACTCTCACAAGTAAAACCAATAAAAAATTATGCAGCATAAATTTATCCATAACCAGTGTGATCCCTTTTTTCCCTTTCCTCCATTTGCTTTATAGGATTTTCCTTAATGACACAATGTCACTTGCACATTTAATTCACTTTTTAAATAATTAATTAAGAATTATTCCCCCATACACTTGTCACCCTCTCCATAAGTTGCACAAGAAAATTCATAATTTATTTTAATTAAAAGTCAATTTTCCTCACCCATCCGCTCCTTAAATTACTCCTAGTTGTCTATTTATTCCCCTTAATTCCAATTAATGACTGACACTTTACTAATTCTGAGTTGAGTTAAAATTGGATTTTTATTTAGTTAGACTAGTGTTAACTAGACTCTAGATCTCTTTCTATGCGTACACATTATCTCCTCCATGTTTCTTTCTTATTTAAAAAAATCCCTTTTAATAATTTCTTACATCTATGTGCCTTAAATCAAATCATTAGGATTAGTTCAATTTACTTGATTCTTGAAATTATTTACCTCATTCCCCTTTTTATTTAGTTATTAATTTTAGTTTAGCCTCTTTACAAAAATTATGCTTAGACTGAATTAAATATATTTGCAAATGCTTAGGCTCTTATAGGGATTTATAATTAATAATTTCAATCCTTGATTAATTAATTAATTGATTGATTGATCTGCCAATGCTCAAGATTTTACAAGGTTAATTATTCGCTCAGGGTTTTCTAGGCCATCTAGATTCATTGACTCAATTTGTATTCACGCGTCGTGCCCTTCAAGACGCACTCTGTGCTCCAAGGGTGCCACTCACCTTTGACTGGTTTTGGTAGTTGTCCAACCCCTAGAGTCAGCACTCCATTTGGGCGACCTTGTGAGAGACTAAGGGCTTCTAAGGAATAAATAACCTGGCTTATTGTGCACCCCTTAGAAATCTTCTTGAGCGACTATCTCATTCTGCCCTCATGGCATCGTGGACCTCTCGAACTAGGTAATCGTTAACCTACAGTTCAAGCCACGATTNCGAGAGGTCCACGATTGGGAGTGCTAGTAGGTTGTGACAGGGACGCCGCCACAACTCTTCTTCAATATTTGGTCTATGTGCATGGCCCATTTACTCCTTATGTGAGTCAAATTAACAAGAAATCGTTAGCGTGCATCCATCAACAAAACATTGTCAATGATCCATATACAAAATCATATTATAATGGATCACATGTCACATATTCATAATGAAATACTCAAACCAATACAATCCACTCCCTGACTCAATAAGAAGTCCCAGGAGGTCCATTAATGTTCTCGGCATCCACAATCTGTCAAGTGTCCTGCACACTCAGGGGAAGCTCGTCAATAGCATTTTTCAATACATAGATAACAAATAACATAATATCATAATCCATCAACATCATCACAAAATCCAAAAGAGAAACCATAACCATGTACTATAACCGGATCACTTGCATGCAAGTGTCCTCAAAGTATATGTCAATATCATGTGCTCGCAAGAGAGGGATGTTACAATCCCCATATCTCCATTGGGGTAAACCTATCCGGGGCCAATTACATTAGGAAGGGAATTCACCAAAAGGTCTTAATTGCACTATTCAGGGACCCACCATAACATTTTGGCACTGTCCAACTAAGGATTATGCAAAGTCATCCCAAGCTTATGTTGAGATAAGCCCATAGAACCCCCAACTACATTAGCTACGGTAATCCACACCTAAGCCCGATCGTATTAGTTAGGGGATTTCCATAAAAGGACCAGATGTGTGGGGAAGAAATTCAACATAGGAAAAGGAATTGTGATGGTGTTGACTAGTCTTATGGTGCCACATGGTAGGATATAAGAACATAAAAAATGTATACCTAGGTAAAGAAGATGAATTCCAAGTAAACAAAATTTATGGGAATGCAATAGAAAAGGTGAAAGGAATAGTTGCAAGCCATGAGAAATTGAAAAGACAATGAGGAATTAAAAGGAAATCCATCCATGAAGGTAGTTATAATCTACAAGAAGATACATACAATAGTCAATCGAGAGAATAGGGGGTGCTCCAAAGGTGAAGATGAGTAAATTTTTCCATGGCACACAACTTGGTAGCCTAGTGAGGTTTTTAATGAGAAGAAGTGTGCAAGAAGGTGAGTGCATTATCATTTAAAAAAAAACTATAGAATGGTTATAGAGATAGATAGATCTATCATGAAAAAAAATATTCCCTTTTGGGTTTCCATTTATTAAATTCTATATTAATATGAATGTTGTCGTAGTTTTTTATTAATGGATGGAGTATTTCCTTTTGCCATGTATTTGAATGTTGTAGATGAGAATAATTTTTTTTTTGTACTTTGATATGGTAGGGGAGGTCTTTCTCCCTCCACTAAGTGGTATCAGATTTAGTTACCACTATGGGAGGTGAAAGTTGGTGCCAAAGTAGAGAAGAAGAACCAACAACAGGAAGAAATTATCAAGAATAGAATTGAGATATTGATGAAAAAATATAGTAGATTTATAAATCTACCAGTGAAGATGAAGAAGTTTGCAAGAGAAGTGTTGTAAAGAAAGTGACAAACTATTATGGTGAGTGAAAAGAAAGACTCGTGATTTTATTTTATGAAGAAATTAATATGCTGACATAATTATCACTCAAGGAAGTTTGCATGTGGTTGTGAATAATTGAGTTGGGGAGAGATGTGACATAGCAGTGCAAAGATTCCATGTTGTGTGGTTTCAAGAAAGAGTGATTGGCTACACCAAAGGAACCTTCGTATACTACACGAAAAATAGGGAGTGAAATTATTTGCAAGGTCATGAGTTAATTTAGATCTTGTAGGAAATGAATGGATGAGAATCCCATGAGAAATTCTTATGGTGATGAAGAAAGAGAGACATAGATGACAATAGAGATGGGATCCTTGATTTTAATGATATTTTAAAGTTCAAGTATACAAAAGTGAAATAATTGAAGTTGATTTGAAATGGATCACTATATAATTTGTCATCTATTTTGGTATTTTATAAGTGGAAAATTGGAGCTATTGTCTTGTAGGGCCAATTTTATGGTAGGTCCTATCTTGGTGATTTTGGGTCATAAAACTTATGGAGCACACTTGAGGTACTAATTGGTCATCTTTAGGGTAAAAAATGTATGGAAATTATCTCTAGTCTCTTGGAATTGTTCTACATATTGTGAGATTTACCATGGTGCAAAGATCTCCTCAATCAAAGTTTACATGAGGAAGTTATGTCTCATGCAAGTTGACCTATTCTTTTGACCAGAATGGTACCGAGTGGATGCCACATCAACTCCCATTACTCACAAATGTGGAGATAATCATGTGTACACTTTCAAGAAGATTCTAAAGGATCATGTTACCCCTCATATTAGCATGAGTGATAAATTGTGATTTTCATTGTTCTTCATGATTATACTTGACACTCATATGAATGGTTGCGATAAATTCTTTAATGCTATGTTACATCATTGATAGTTGGATTATAATTATATATTCATGGTTTGACCTAACATATCACTAACAAAAAAATAAAGGGAACATGATGTGATTCTAGTTTATGATGATGGATTTATTATTTAATCTTTATTTCTAATAGTCATGTCAAATCTTCATATTTCTCATTAACCCATGTAAGTCGACAAGATTGTGCTAAAGGAACCACTCCCTTTCATGATGAAGACATACCTAGATTAAATAATGATCTCCTTCTTGCACCTTATAAAGCATACATGTTATAAAGGCAAGTTGAATATTATTATATTAATGTTGTGGCCACCTCCTTTATTATTAGTCCCTGCCAAGGAGACTACAGTGATTAGTTAACTTATTCACTCCACGTTTTAGTTATATTTTACTATGTCAAATCTAATGTTAAACAGAAGAAATAAANTGAAGTTGATTTGAAATGGATCACTATATAATTTGTCATCTATTTTGGTATTTTATAAGTGGAAAATTGGAGCTATTGTCTTGTAGGGCCAATTTTATGGTAGGTCCTATCTTGGTGATTTTGGGTCATAAAACTTATGGAGCACACTTGAGGTACTAATTGGTCATCTTTAGGGTAAAAAATGTATGGAAATTATCTCTAGTCTCTTGGAATTGTTCTACATATTGTGAGATTTACCATGGTGCAAAGATCTCCTCAATCAAAGTTTACATGAGGAAGTTATGTCTCATGCAAGTTGACCTATTCTTTTGACCAGAATGGTACCGAGTGGATGCCACATCAACTCCCATTACTCACAAATGTGGAGATAATCATGTGTACACTTTCAAGAAGATTCTAAAGGATCATGTTACCCCTCATATTAGCATGAGTGATAAATTGTGATTTTCATTGTTCTTCATGATTATACTTGACACTCATATGAATGGTTGCGATAAATTCTTTAATGCTATGTTACATCATTGATAGTTGGATTATAATTATATATTCATGGTTTGACCTAACATATCACTAACAAAAAAATAAAGGGAACATGATGTGATTCTAGTTTATGATGATGGATTTATTATTTAATCTTTATTTCTAATAGTCATGTCAAATCTTCATATTTCTCATTAACCCATGTAAGTCGACAAGATTGTGCTAAAGGAACCACTCCCTTTCATGATGAAGACATACCTAGATTAAATAATGATCTCCTTCTTGCACCTTATAAAGCATACATGTTATAAAGGCAAGTTGAATATTATTATATTAATGTTGTGGCCACCTCCTTTATTATTAGTCCCTGCCAAGGAGACTACAGTGATTAGTTAACTTATTCACTCCACGTTTTAGTTATATTTTACTATGTCAAATCTAATGTTAAACAGAAGAAATAAATTTTTAATATAATAAAACAACTTATTTTTTAAACGTTTGATTGGTTAATCGATTCAAAATCTTATTACAAACTTAGGTAGTTCAAAGTTTAAAATTAATTATACAAGATAATTTATTTAATTATAATAATATTTATTTAATTTTATGATGGTATATTGTACCGTCCAACCTACACTTGTACTATGAAATCTAAAAACTTCATTAAGCTTCAGGAGGCCCATTTTCTTTAATTTCCGTTCATTCCTATATCCAGATTTTTTAGTTAGTTAACTCACCACCATTTCATTTTCGTGACGTCATCATCGTTTTTCCTTTACTTTTACGGAATCTCGGGCACAACTGTTCAAGCAACTTTTGTGTTTTGGACTTGTGCTTTTATAGGTTGTCTTTTGCACAACTGTTAAGGAACTTTTGTCTTTTAAATCACTTACATCAAACAAAATTTGTGCAACGCTTTGATAGTGACTTTTTTATCACCGTTATTACAGCTCCATTAAATTAACTTTGATAGTGACTTTTTTCTATCACGGTTATTACAATTTTATTAAATTAACTTGACAATATAATTATAATTTTAATGTATCAGGAATCAAATTAGTGATTAACAGTAAAATATGGACAACTTTTTGATAGTGACCTTTTCCTATCACCATTATTACGAAGTCCTAAATTCTGATGACGTGGATAAGTAAAATTAGTAATAATATAACTTGTTTTTAAGTCCTAGATTCTGATGACTTGGATAAGTAAAATTAGTAGTAAAATAAGTTGTTTTTAATTCATTTAAAAGTAATAAGACAAGTTATCCATAATATAATTTTAGTCAAGTAATAATTGATTAATTAATAATTTCCATGTAGTGCTCATGTATATGATTCTTTTCTATTTAATTTTTTGGTGAATCAAGGAAATCTAAATTTTGTATTGAAATATTTAGAATTTGATATTAAAAGTTTCTATAATTTTACAAATTGATATGGCAATTTAGCATATTCAATTTTAAGAGTTATAAGATAAATGCTTTGAGTTTTTAATATTTTATTAGAAGGTGGCAAAACTAATGAGATTTGTTTAATTTTAGAAATTGATATAACAAATTTAATATATAACATATCATAACACCTAACTTGTTATGAAAGGTTGAGGGTTTGCAATTTTTTTTAGGTGGCAAAATTAATAATAATTTAGTGGTGAATTAGTACGAGAACAATCATTACTTGCTATTCCAAATTCAAATAAATTGAATCTTTAAAATTATTAAAATAATTGGTAGATTGATTTATAAAAGGATAGAATTTTATTTTTACTATATATTAGTTTTGGATTTTAAATTTTTAATATATTTCTTTCAAATTTATTCTAGAATCAAAGCAATTGCTAGGTTGACTTTTTAACTTACAATAATTGATAAATTAATCTATAAAAAAATAGAATTTCATTCTTACTATATATTATTTTTGGATTTTAGGTTTTTAATATATTTCCTTAAAAACATTTATTGAATCAAAAAAAAATTTGTAATATATATTAAATATAATATACATAAATTATTAATATTACATAATCATGTTATAGATTAATATCACTTTCAATTACATATAATTATTATGTGAAAACATTTCTAGGTTCTAGGAGGCAAGTAGTCTCAGCTAGTCCCTGCATTTTCCACAAAGAAGAATGAGATAGGTAGTCCCAACTAGTCCCTGCATTTGCCACAAAGAAGAATGAGACAGGTAGTCCTAGCTAGTCCCTACCTTTGCCACAAAGAAGAATGAGAGGTATAAGTAAAATAATTGTAAGATATGTTTGGCCGACTCCACATTTGGAACTCTTGATTTCGTTCTTCACACCATCAATGTATGGCCAGTGATAATCAATTTATGAAGAGACTCGCCTAGCCTAACATGTAGAAGTTAATGATTTTTAATATTTATTAATCAATTAATTGATATAGCTCTAACATCATCCACTCATACAAATTTGGAGTAATGTTGTTTTTTTCCTAATCGTAGTATTGTTAGGGCCAAGACTTACGATAATAATAACCATTACTCTTTCAGTTTATTAAAACTAATATGGCAACACAGTTCCATAGTAAAAAAAACATTCAATCAATAGTTGCAACAAAGCACGAAAGAGGACATTCATACGTATTTGATCTTTCATGGAGATGGCAGGCCTCTTAGGCTGACCTATAGATAAAAAAAATTATTACAAAATCAAACATATTTTCATATCTGCATTGTTGTCACATGAAATGGATATCTTCCTCACATTTTTATTGTGGGATAAATAGATTTTGGTCACAAATAGGGAAACAGTGACATTAGAGAGATTTTGTAAAAGGAAAAGAAAAAGAAACTATCCATCTATACCCAATTTCACAATATTGTTTATGGAAAATGTTTCATTAGTCCCTTCCAATGGGACTATAGTGATGTGTTTTCCCATTGACTACATATTAGTTAACATGTTGACTACAAATTTATGGTGTTTCCCAATGTTTAACATTGTTTTATTGATTTTTTGTAATTTTAAAACAAGTATAAATCATTTTCATGACTACGTATTAGTTAACATGTTGACTACAATTTTATGGTGTTTTCCAATGTTTAATATTGTTTTATGAATTTTGTATTTTTAAAAAAAGTTTAAATCATTTTCTTGTATAGCTATTGATAGATGAATTGTACCTCTTTCGACAAGAATTTAAGAGGCTCTTTACTCCAAAATTAAAGATGCACAATTGGATTTTTTGCTTGTGCCCAGTACTTCCATTTAAATCAAATCTAGTCTATGGCATATGCAACTTTCAACTCCTTACATTTTAGATGTTGATAATTTGTGATAGGGTGTCAGATTCCAACATAAAATTTTGTTGAGCACGTTTCAGTGAGTGGTAGCGATCTCTTTACCTTAGCAAATCTCGATACCTTCAAACCTGGGAAAGATGAAATTCTAAATTGTTCCAATATTTATATAAAACTATGATCAACCTCTAGTTCAACCAATCTAGTGCTTACAGAGTGGAAATCAAATGTGGAACCCCAAAATCTAAGATGTCGAGCTAGCAGAAACCTCCAGATACATACCTTTCTCGAAAGGCTCTGTTCTGGATGTGGAAGATCTGGAAATACAAAATATGGATGTTGGAATCTGTTGGACATGGAAATAATCCATATGACCTTTTATTTAGAATCCTGGATCTAGATGATCCAGAGATATAAATATCCAAATATTTCAACAACTCCACTTAATAATTAAGATGAGATCTGGATGCCATGTCACATGATCCACTTCACAATGGCACACATTTCTATAACTTAACCTTCATTATTTTGTTGAGTTGTAATGTTCTATGGGTTGTGGGGTCTACGATCCAACTAGTGGATGTTAGTTGTCTTTATCACATGAGAACCAATATGGCTTGGAACCTTTCCTAAAGTCCAGAGGCTCAATTCTCGATAATGTTTAACGCATACCCAATCCTCATTAGCTTTATCAAATACTGAAATATGGAGAGTGGAACCACTCATCTGGGGGTTGTACATCCGGCTCTACCTTTAATCACTTTAACACTATAGCCCAGATCCAGATAATTCTGATAGTTCATAATTGAAGCGGAACCTTCTAACAGAGGAACCTTCCATCCAGGAAGCAAGAATCCAAAAATCATTTTTCAACGAACTTTTAACAAAGTCTGGATCCAAATAGTCAGATATCCAGAATTTTGGTACAACAAAACCGCCTAAATTCAACTCAATCGCTAATCAATCTGGTTTGTAATTCAATTTGATTTATTCATCATCTCTCAATTTTACTCTGATCTCCAATCTTTCTATACCAATCGTCAACCACATGAATGTTTATAGGGTTTCAACACCCATTTAGCACATAAAAATGCCCTTTCTTTCTATACATAGATCCAAGAGAAAGTGATGTAGAGAAATAGAATTTTAGAAAATAATTAGATCGATGCGGAACTATAACATGATAGTTGTACCATACTCCTATTCTTTGATTAATTTTAATCACAATCTTATACACCTAGAAAGCATTGTGCTTTCATTACTCCTTCAAATAGATAAAAGAAAGGAATGTGATAGAATGGTGGACAAAAGATTTCATGTAGGATGTATATATTGGTTGACTGAAACATATATCTCCTGGAAATTATAATAACAACTATGGCTTACAAGGATTTTCACTCTCTTGCTTTTAAATTTTAGGTTACGTGATAATAAAACCAACCCGTGTATTCCTTTATAAATGACATAGCTTTGTGGCCACTAGCCCTTTAACAAAAACAATGAATGAGTGGACATATACAACATGGAAACTTAGTTCATTATTTGGCAGGGACTACACTTCCATGCAACACTTGTTAATATTAATAACTCAAGCAATGGAAAAACGGGAAGTGACATCACCTAACTTGTTTTATGAATTGCTAATAAAATTATGAAGACTTGCGGTGGACATTTATCATATGGAAGCGAGAGACTTACGTTATTAATGTTAATGTAACAATTGTTGAATTCATGGATCCTCAAGAGCCATCAATTTCTAACAATTATCACATGAGAACCACGACATCAAGCCATGCTTCTTGGTCTACATAGGCTGCCATTTAATAGCGCATGCAACATAAATTCGACGAGTTTCATACAACACGTGGGTGAGACATTTGGATGTGTGCCTTCACTTTAATATTTTCATGAATCTAATCCATTCCAAGTGCATGTAATGATTATGATAAGTATTTTGGAAACTGACTCCTTCCAAGGAAAGGAAAGGCGAGTTGATGGAGGCTAATTACTCATTGTTTAAGAAAAAGATCATCCACTTGGGAGTCAATTCGCCATTTTGAGAAGAGTTTTAGGTTTTTTGGGGGGGAACCCCCAAAAAAATGCGTACATGTTGTTGTTATCAGGTTTTAGGGATTTGGGGACCCTTAGGAAACGTCTCAAAGTTGGGATTCGGATCAAGATGTTTTACGAAGATTTTAGGGATGTTCAAACAAATTTCGGGGATGTTCTAGACAAATTTCAGGAATTTTCTAGACACATTTCAAGGATATTTTGAGCATATATCTTCAGTTTTGACAATAATGGAAATTGATTATTGGACAATATGATCATTTTTCTCAACCATTATTTTTGTATTACACCGAATCTAAATTTGTTGTACAAGTTGCATCTCAAAACATGGATTTTGTATGATGGGTTTCAATTTGGGTTTCAAGTGATTTAAATTTTAAAAATTGTTTTTCAGCAACAACATTACAACAAGCAAAGCTTCCATGTCAAAAAACAAGAAATGCAACATTTCAAAGGGATGATCCTTGTGGTTATTATGCTTCTTCTTTTCATTTTTCTGGTTAGCTTAGATTTTGCATATTGTACATGGGTTTCCAGGAGTCAATCAAGTCTAGTTCTTTCACCATCCCAACCTTGAGCATTGTGAAACTTGTTGGATTACTTAGAGGGGGGGTGAATCAATAATATAGCAATTCAATCCTTTTTAACCATAAAATGCAAGTGTTATATCAATGTAGAATTATCATCCAATAGTTTCAGAGTAAATAAAAAATGAACAAATGAGCAATCATACACATACACAATACACTAGTGTTTTTACATGGAAACCCGAAGCGGGAGAAAACCACAAAATTATTTTTCGTATATGTCTTTAAGAATTAAATTCATTGGAAGAACCAAATTTCTTTGTTTTCTAGCTACAACTAGAAGAAGGATCCAACCCCCTGGTTTCTCAGGCTATAACATGAGGGAAGCTCCAACTCCTCAATTCTCTGGCTACAACCAAAAGGAGGCTACAACCCCCTATGTTCTCCGGCTACAACCGGAAGGTGGCTACAACCACCTGTCCTTGCCCCATCCAACCACCTTGAAATATAAGTAGAATGATGGAACCACTATCACAATATCATTGTGAAATATACTGTTGTAAACCTATACCAATCAACCTACACCAAACAACCTGTAACAACATGTAATCAGCCTATACCATAAACAAGTGCATCAACCATGCACCAACCTGTACCTCAACCTGTACCATCAATGAGTGGATCAACCATGCACCAAATATGTACCAGTCATGCATCAAATACACATAAACTATGACTCATCAAGATGTACCAGCATCATCAACTATACACCTCATGTATGTGCCAACTAATCAACTACTTGTCTCAACCATGTACCTCAACCAAAATCCATCATCAATTTCATCATCCAAATCTGATTTGTAACTCTGTAATAGACCTAGAGTATATCATCACATACCTGCAAACCTTCATTAACTTTAACAACAAGAGACTGGCATTTTCATCAAACTTTACTTTAGTCTCACTTGACTAATTTTGAATTAGTCAACAACCCTAAGTTGAAATAATCATAACTATGTACCTATAGTGAATAAAGATCTAAAAATAGTACACAATGTTCATCAATGTATTTTATACAATTCCTCCAGGTTTCACTACTTGGAACCTCTCAGAAAAGGAGTTATAGAAAAAATGGCATACCTTGTTGAATTATGGATTATTCTAGAGAGCGAACTTGTAGAGCGTTCCCCACATGGAATATTTTTTGTATGGATATGAAAATGGTACATGGAATACTATATACTTTACTCTAACTAATACATTTTGTCTTACTGAATTTGAATCTGTTATGAAGAAGTTATGACGTTTTTACCCGAAACACTTGTTTTAGACTAGTTTCAAGACTAGCCACAAACCCTATTTTCCACGGAGTGTAACTCCAAAAATACAGCGACCCACAAGCTGAAATTTTTATCATGACTACTTGGCTATGTTTCCTCAATGACCTACAGATTTTGCGGTCTGAGTCATTTAGAAAAAACATTATTTCTAAAATGGTGAGATGACCTGTAAATAAGATACCTTAGAAAGCATCATCAAAAGAATTTATCCTCCCTTCAATTTCGACCTTCTTTACTTCGCCTTCCCTTTGAAATTTTCCTTAGATATCCTTTGGTTACCTCAGTCACTTGTACATATTCAATATGCTAAAGTGTAATTAAAATGAGAGACCCTTTCCTCTTATTTATACTTTTATGTAGCTTCCTCAAGGGGTTACCTTCTAACCATCTTAAACCACTTTCTTTAAGGCTAACCCACTTCTAACCACTTGTCCACTTAGTAATTTCTCCATTAACTATATTATTTAAATAATTTGTTTTGTATCCACTTTGAATTATAGTACACTCATCATTTCACTTTATTATTTAAATAATTTATTTTTTACAACCACTTTGACTACTTTGACCTTTTGGTGCTTCTAGATGACTCATGAGGGTTCTCCAACTTCACATGGCCATAAATATCTAACCATGAGGAGTTATGTGACGTTCCACATACCACCAAAAATGGCATGACATGTAATATCCATACATAATAATCTTACGTTCAAATATATTTAAACTCATACCATTATACATCAAACAAACTTTGGTCCATTACCCAAACCTTTGTGCTACCAAAACTAGACTTTATTCAAGGGTTGACATCAATGAAAACCAACCCAAATAATCAACAATATCCCCCTTTGGCGTTGATGGAAACACTCTAATGAAATATTGATGGCATATCACTCATGCTCCCCCTGTGACCATCGCTCCCCCAGGATCCATGCCTATGTGATATTTCTCCAAGAATTTACCTTTGCATATGATAAATATCTCCCCTTTGTCATCAATGTAAAAGGTATCTTTCCATCCGGGGTTGTCCCCCCTGACTGAACTCTTCCTGAAACTGATCTCCCAAATTGAATTGTCCTCTTTATGGTGCTTCCCCGTGTAAATCTAAGACATATAAGATAAGCATTCAAAAGCATTCATTTTGGAGTAGAAATTACTCCGAGTCTTTGGCGAAGATACTCAAAGGCTTCCCTTGGAAGAGTTTTTGTAAAGATGTCTTCCACTTGTTCTTTTGTGCCCACATATTCAACTCTGTTGTTCTTCTCTGCAACATGTTCCCGTAGAAAGTGATACTTTAGTGGAATGTGTTTTCTCTTGGAGTGCATCACCGAGTTCTTTGAGATATTGATGGCGCTTGTATTATCACAATAGCTTGGAATGGTCTCATCATACTCAACCTATATATCTGTCAAAGTTTGTTTCATCCATAGAACCTGAGTGCAACATCCTACTGATGCAATATACTCTGCTTCAGATGTAGATAAAGATATTGATGATTGTTTCTTGCTTAGCCAATATACTAAACACTCACCCAAGTATAACAATACTCCACTGGTGCTTCGTCGGTCATAAATGCAACCTGTCCAATCTACATCTGTGTAGGAAATAATTTTGGATACCATAATCCAAACTCTTATGTTCCTTTGAGATATCTAAAAATTCTCTTCACTGTTAATACATGTTATTCCTTTGGTGCTACTTGAAATCGTGCCACCTGTCCAACTTCCTGCATTACATCTGGTCTAGATGTTGTCACATATAGTAAGCTACCATTCATTGACCTATATTTCNGCAACTGGTTTGCATAGGAGTGGTAATTGGTTTGCAATCTTCCATTCCGAACCTCTTTAGCATTTCTCTGATATACTTAGTTTGAGAAATAAAAATTCCTTGGTTTCTTTGATGTATCTGAAGACCCAAAAAGAAGGACACTTCTCCGAGTAATGAAATTTCAAATTCATTCTGCATATCCTTTGCAAATTTCTGTCTTAACCTGTCACCAATACTTCTAAAAATAATATCATCAACATAAAATTCAATTAATAAAATACTATATTGAGTTACCTTGATGTAGAGTTTGTTGTCTTCACTTCCTTTTTTGAACCCTGCCTATTGTAGATATTTATCCAGTCTAGAGTACCATGCTCTAGGAGCCTGTTTTAGACCATACAAGGCCTTCTTCAATTTACACACATAATTTGCGTTCTCTGACAACTAAAATCCTTCTAGTTGTTCAATGTGGACTTCTTATTCAAGTTCCCCATTCATAGAAGTTGATTTCATGTCCATCAGATACACTTTAATATTCTTGGAGCATGCATAATCTAAAAGCAATCAAATTTCTTCCATTGTGGAAACTGGGGAAAATGTCTCTTCAAAGTCGATTCATTCAACTTGTGTGTATCCTTTACATACCATTCTAGCTTTGTTCCTTGTAACTTGTCCATATTCATTCAATTTATTTCTAAAAACCCACTTTGTGTCAATCACATTCTTATTCTTTGGTCTTGGAACCAATTACCAAGTGGCATTCTTCTCTATTTGATCCAATTCTTCATCCATGTCCTTATTCTAGAATTCATCCTTGATGGCCTCTTCAAAACTGTTTGGTTCAATCGTAGATAAGAGTGCTAGGTGCGTTTGTTCTAGTGAATAGATTCTTCTTCTAGTCTCAACTCTTGCATCTTTGTTTCCAATAATCTGATCTGAAGGATGATTCTTCTGTTCTCATTTTCTAGGTGTCTTTGGAGGCACTTTCTGAACTTGCTCTTCTACTTATGTATGATCCTCTTCATCTTCCCCTTCTACTTCTTCTTCATCTTTTGCTTCTTCTTCATAAATATGTTCCATTGATTCATTTTCTTCTTCCTTTAATTCTTGTCCACCTGTTTCATCAATTGTTACATTGATGATTTCCACAAGTTTGTTCAACCTCATATTGTAACACTTGTACTATTTCCTTGTACTTGAGTAACCAACAAGTAATCCTTTGTCCACATGAGATTCAAACTTTCTGATTCTTCCATCTTCTCTTTTTATGTAGCATTTGCTTCCAAATACTCTGAAGTGCTTCACATTTATTGGTCTTCCTTTCCATAGCTCGTAGGGATTTTTGTCATTGTTGTTTCTAAGAATTACTCTTTTTTGAACGTGAACTATTGTATGAACTGCATGTGTCCAAAAAATGTCTGTCAATTTTGAATCTATTAGCATTGTTCGAACAATTTCCTATACTATCTTGTTCTTTCTTTCAACAACTCCATTTTGTTGAGGTGTCCTAGCAACAGAGAATTTCCTTTTTATTCAATGCATGTTGCAGTAGTCCATAAATTCATTTGAAGTGAACTCTTCTCCATTATCAGATCTCAAACATTTGATTTTTGAATCCATTTCATTTTCAACCATTTCCTTGTAGACGTTGAAGTTTTCAAAAGATTATGACTTATTCTTGAAAAATAAAACTGCAGTCATTCTTGTATAATCATCAACTAATAACATAAAGTATTTCTCACATTTTAAACCCTTTGTTTTATTTGGTCCAACTAGATCAGTATGCACAATTTCTAGTGGCCTTTTAGTTGAATATTCCTTTGATTTGAACATGGTCTTTGTTTGCTTTCCTTGTTGAGAATCCTTGCATAAAGTGTTGGTTGGTTTTGTGATGTGGGGAATTTCTCTAACAACTTCTTTTTTGCTGACTTTGACAAGGTTATCAAAGTGTATGTGACCGATTCTTTTGTGCCATAGCCAACTTTCATCTTCCTTTCCTAGACAACATTTTTCATTTCCAATTTCACTTAATACATATATGTTGCTTGAAGTTCTTGCAGTTGTTGCAATCAATTTTCCTGAACCTTCTTTTCTTATCTCGTACTTCTGTGAATCAAAAGTAATTTTATGACCTTGGTCACACATTTGACTTACACTTTATGTTTCATATCTTCTACTAGTAGAACAATTTATGCCTTGGTATTCTTGTTTCCAATTATGACTGTGCCTTTTCCAATGATTTTAGTTGAATCATCATTTCTGAAGGAGACTGATCCATCTCTTTCCTTTCTTAATGTAACAAACCCGTCTTTATCACCTGTCATGTGTTTTGAACAACCATTGTCAACATACCAACCACGTTTCTTCTTCTTAGATTGTAGAGAGAGTGTGCATTCTTCATTACTATATTGATTTTTCTTTCTTATCCATGTTCTCTTATGAGGTTCATGTCTGTTATTATTGTAGTTCTGTTGTGGTTCTCTGGGAGGGACTGCCATTCTACAATTTTTGGCCATGTGTCCAAAGTTGTTGCACTTGTAGCATTCCACTTTAGTGCTTAATGATTCAAACATGTTGTAGCTTAGTCTCTGTGTTTCAATAGGCCTTCTTGGATAACCATTTTGTGTATGAATTTCAAAGTTGTTTATGTTCCTCCTATTAGCTCTGCAATTTATAGCTTTATGTCCAAATTTTTTGCATGCATAACATAAACCAAAAAAGATAGTTTGATACCTAGAATTTGAAGATCTTCTTAAAGGAGTTACTTGTATGCATCATTTTTCTTCCTGAGGCGTATTTGTTTCCATTGGTTGTTGATTCTGAAATCTGAATCTTCTCGGTGGAGGAGTGTCCCTGCAATCTTCCTTATAGGTCTTCCTATCTTCTTTGATTGTTTCTGCATAATTTTTTGGATATGTTTCTTGTTCTATTTTTTTGGATCTTGATCCCTTTTCTGTCTGATTGTATCCATGTCTGGACTTGCCATGATGAGGCTTTTGACTGTTGATAATGTCATCCAAAAATTTTGAGTTGTTCTGCATATTTTTCTTTTGAATATCCTTTCTCAATGTGACAATCTCTGCTTCCAAAGTTCCGATGATCCTATCTCTTTCTTCTAGTTGTTCTTCGAGTGTTTCTTCAATTATTTTATCTTCTTCTATTTGAACCTTCAATTTCATGATCATTTGTTCTAGTTCTTGATTGTCTTCTTTCTTTTCTAGTTCTGCTTGTAGCTTCTTTCTTTTCTTATTTTCTCTTCTTATAACTTCTATGGTACTCAACAATTCTTCTTGATAGTCAAATTTTTCCTCTTCATATTCTTCTTCGATGTCTTATTTATCAGAGTCTTCTACTTCCATGAATAGAACTATTTATGTCTCACTGTCACTGACTATGTCTTCATCTGATGAGGAGATGTCTTTTTTGGTGCATAAGCTTTTCTTGAAATATTTCTTTTTGGTTTCTTTTCCTTTATATGTTTGTTTTCTATTTGAGTAATCTTCATCATTCCTCTTATTTTTCTTATGGGGACATTTGTTAGAAAAATGACCAATACCATCACAATTAAAACAAATCAATGGAATATTACCTTTATATCTGTCGTTGGTTCCCTTGTTCAATCTTCTCACAAAGTTGGTCACTTCTTCTTCATCATCTTCTGAGAAGTCATTGTTGTTGATATGTTCATTTTGATTTCCCTTTTTCTTTTACCCTTTGGATGATTTGAAATTTGCTTCTTTTATATCTGTATTTTCATGTTCAGTTCTCATTTCATATACTGTGAATATTCCATGTAGTTCACCCATGCTTATTGAGTCTAGATCTGCTCTTTCTTCTAGTGCTGATATCTTAGGATCAAATCTCATAGGAAGAGATCTTAGTACCATTTGAACAATTACATATTCTTCAATTTATTATCTTAATCCTATGATTGCATTCATTATTTCATTGTCTCGTAAGAAGTAATCTGCAATATTCTCATCTTCCTTCATCTTTAGTTCTTCGAATTGACCTCTGTAAGTTTGAAGTTTTGTTGCTTTGACTTTTGAATCTCCTTCATAAATATTTTGAAGTTTGTCCCAAATATCTTTACCAGATTTACAATGTACAACTTTGGTATATATTGATTCACCAAGACCATTCAGAAGTGCATTTATGGATTTAGAATTATTTTGGCTGAGTTTCATTGCTTTTTCACTTGTTGGCGGAACTGTTGGTTCTTTGTATCCATCTACTATTGATTTCAAAATTTCAAATCCCTGTGCATGTATATATGTTTTCATCATTATGTTCCAGAATGCATACTTCTGTACATCAAACTATGGTATTCCATTTTAATACATGTTTCTCTCCATGATCTACCTTTCAGTACTTAAACTGATTTCTAAAGGAACGTGCTTTAATTCCAATTGTTGGATTACTGAGAGGGGGGATGAATAAGTAATAGAGCAATTTAATCCTTTTTAACCATAAAATGCAAGTGTTATATCAATATAGCATTATCATCCAATAGTTACAGAGTAAATACAAAATGAACTAATGATCAATCATACACATACACAGTACACTAGTGTTTTTACATGGAAACCCAAAGCGGGATAAAACCACAGAATTCTTTTTCTTATATGTCTTTAATAATTACATTCATTGGAAGCACCAACTTCCTTTGTTTTTTGGCTACAACTGGAAGGATTTTCCAACCCCCTATTTTCTCAAGCCAGAACCTGAGGAAAGCTCCAACTCCCCAATTCTATGGCTACAACTAGAAGGAGGCTATAACCCCCTATGTTCTCCGGCTACAACTGGAAGGTGGCTACAACCACCTATCCTTGCCCCGTCCAACCACCCTGAAATATAAGTAGAATTATGGAACCACTGTCACACTATCACTGTGAGATATATTGTTGTAAACCTGTACCAATCAACCTGCACCAAACAACCTGTAAGAACCTGTACCAAACAACATGTAATCAACCTGTACCATAAACAAGTGCATCAACCATGCACCAACCTGTACCTCAACCTGTACCATCAACGAGTGCATCAACCATGCACAAAATATGTACCAAGCATGCATCTAATACACATAAACTATGAATCATCAACATGTACCAACATCATCAACTATAACCCTCATGTATGTGCCAATTCATCAACTACTTGTCTCAACCATGTACCCAACATGTACCTCAACCAAAATACCTCATCAATTTCATCATCCAAATATGATTTGTAACTTTGTAATAGACCTGGTGTAAATGATCACATCCCTGCAAACCTTCCTTAACTTTAACAACAAGAGACTAGCATTTTCATCGAACTTTACTTTAGTCCCACATGACTAATTTTGGATTAGCAAACAACCATAACCTGAAATAATCATAACTATGTACCTGTAATGAAAAAATATATGAAAATAGTACACAATGTTCTTCAATGTCTTTTGTACAATTCCTTCAGGTTTCACTACTTGGAACCTCTCATACATGGAGTTATAGAAAAAATGGCATACCTTGTTGAATTTTGGATTATTCTAGAGAGCAAACTTGTAGAGCATGGCCCAGACGAAACATTTGTCATATGGATATGAAAATGGTGCACAGAATACTACATATTGTACTACAACCAATACATTTTGTCTTACTAAATTTGGATCTGTTATGAATATGTTATGACATTTTTACCCGAAACACTTGTTTTAGACTAGTTTTGGGACTAGCCACAAACCCTATTTTCCACAGAGTGTAACTCCAAAAATACAATGAACCACTAGCTGAAAGTTTTATCACAACTACTTGGATA
Source organism: Picea sitchensis (assembly GCA_010110895.2). NCBI lineage: Eukaryota > Viridiplantae > Streptophyta > Pinopsida > Pinales > Pinaceae > Picea > Picea sitchensis. Next base: position 44,913 of record SNQJ01S0025588.1, read on the forward strand.
TGTTTCCTCAATGGCCTCCATATTTCGCGATCTGATTCATTCTAGAAAAAAATTTATTGCGAAAATGGTGAGATGACCTATAAATAACATACCTTAGAAAGCATCATCAAAAGAATTTATCCTCCCTTGAATTTCGGCCTTCTTTACTTCACCTTCCCTATGAAATCCGCCTTAGATATCCTTTGGTTACCTCAATCACTTGTAGATATTCAATATTCTCAACTGTAATTAAAATGAGAGACACTTGCCTCTTATTTAAACTTTTATGTAACTTCCTCAAGAGGTTACCTTTTAACCATCTTAAACCACTTTCCTTATTTTAAGGCTAACCCACTTCTAACCCCTTATCCACTTAGTAATTTATCCATTAACTTTATATTTTAAATAATTTCTTTTGTATCCACTTTGACTTATAGTACACTCATCACTTCACTTTATTATTTAAATAATTTCTTCT
>SNQJ01S0025588.1:45414-58938 GCA_010110895.2 Picea sitchensis
CTCATGAGGGTTCTCCAACTTCACATGGCCATAACTCTCTAACCGTGAGGAGTTATGTGACGTTCCACATACCACTAGAAATGGAATGACATGTACTATACATATAGAATAGTCTTACCTTCAAATATATTAAAAATCATACCATTATACATCAAACAAACTTGGGTCCATTACCCAAACCTTTGTGCTACCAAAATTTGCTACCAAACTTTCTTCAAGGGTTGACATCAATGACAACCAACCCAAATAATAAAAAATTACACTGATTCTAAATTTTTTGTACAAGTTGCATCTCAAAACATGGATTTTGTATGATGGGTTTCGATTTGGGTTTCAAGTGATTTAAATTTTAAAAATTGGTTTTCAGCAATAACATTACAACGAGCAAAGCTTCCGTGTCAAAAAAACAAGAAATGAAACATTTCAAAGGGATGATCCTTGTGGTTATTATGCTTCTTCTTCTCATTTTTCTTGTCATATTAGATTTTACATATTGTACATGGCTTTCCAGGAGTCATTCAAGTCTAGTGCTTTCACCATCCCAACCTTGAGCATTGTGAAAACAATCAAATAGTAGTGACTTGGATTGGGTACTAGATGTTTGAATAAATTTCTATTTAATCACCTTCTTAATCTGAAATATGAATCTAATCTCTTTACAAAACTAAAGTGTTTTATAGTGGGTTTGAACACAGTTGTAAAAATCTACAAAACCTATTAAGAAGGGAATGTATTTTATGTTTTAACATAATCATCATTAACAAGAAACGGGAGGAAGAAAAGATACTATAGAGATAGTTCTCGCTTAAATTTCCTTAAGATAAACTGTGTTTTTCTCATGTCTAACAACCAATAATGGAATGTCACTCAACCCTTTTTTAAATTGCTCGAGCTTTTTCAAAATTGACGAGTGTAGATTTGTTCATAATACTATATAGTATAGCTTGTTATGATTACAAGCTTGAAGCAACCACAAATGTTTATGGTGAATTCTAAAATTTTAAAATTTTTTAATATACATATTATTGTCGTCTCTGAGACACGTCCCCTCTGTCCGAAAAACCAATGCAACATAGGAAAATTGTGTATAACTTATGTGTTACCCCATCGTTCCCCCATCCCAAAAACCAATGAAACATGGGAAAATTGTATATAACTAACTTATTACCCCGTCGTTCCCCCATCCCAAAAACCAATGAAACATAAGAAAATTCTATATAACTAACTTTATATTAAATTATTGCTGAAACTTTCTCACGGAATTACTTATTTAAGAGTTTCTTTGAGAATTGTTTCCTATAATATTTTATTGTAACTTCTTAGAGGAGATTGTGGATCTCAACAAATTCTTTATATTTTAGTAAAAGGTTTGTTAGAGAAGATTATTTTATGATTTTTCATAGGATAAATTAATGGATTTAGGAAAACAATTCATGAATATTTTAAATATATGAGGGAGTTGAGATTAAACATATATAAAGGTTTTCTTTCTCCACTTGCAACTTGGGAAATTCTTGGTAAATAAAAGAATCTCTAAGCCATTGGAGTTCTATTTTTTTCTTTTCTTTGTATAATTTATGTTGTTATGCCAGTACAATTCTTTATGTGTGGATGTATGTTATAGGTACTCTATGTTGGAATTTTATTTGCAATTGAATGGATGCCAAAGACAATGCGTGGAGGAGCAAATATGCTACATTGGAAAGATCTAAGGTAATTGGTTTCCTCCTTTGTATCTCCCTTTTGAGTCATTTACCTTCAAGACTGTGCATTATCTATTCTACATCATTTGATTAGGTATATGTGTATTTAATCTTTGATTGGGGCCACCCTTTGAAACCTGTTTTGAGTAGTATATCTCTAATAGATTCTCTCCACCGTCTAATTTGTAAATCAAGCAACCAAAATTAAGGGTTAAGTAGTTCACATCACTTGCTTGTTTTATATCCCTTAAGTCAATTTTTGAACCAAGTTAAGTAGTTGGATTGCATAAAATTTGGCTAGTTATAGCCCTTGATTTTCCCTCTTGAATTACATGAATCCATATCCCAAACAAAAAAAGAAATACTCTCTCTTTTTCCCTCCATTTTCCCCAAATTGTTTCCTTTTCCATTTCCCTTTCATGTTCATATTTCTAATATTTCTTTCACTCCCACTACTAACACATACACATTGAGCTTAGTAATCTATAGAGAAACCCCCCTTGGTTAAGATTCCATTTTCTATCCTAAAGTGTAGAAGAGTGTTGATGTACTACAAGGAGAACACCTTTTAGCAGAGGTTTTTAGTGTTACAAGATTTTGCAATTTTTTCAAAAAAACCTCCCCTATTTGAAGCAAAGGTTTTAGTGGAGGTTAACCCATGTTCCATATAACTAAAAACATTTGGGCAGACAAAGTTTGTAGAGGATTTTTTATTTTTCGGTGATTGTATTGTTAAAGGGAAATGGTGCACCCTTAATACAAAAGAACCTGTGTGTATAGATAAATTAAAAAGAACTGGTGATTTTATATATAGTATGCACCAGATTTGTCTTTTTGTTGTATGCAACATTGATACACTTATAATTGTTATGCATCGGTTCCACATTGTTTTTGTATGTAGCATCGATGATTTCTAATTCAGTTAATGCACTAGTTCTTTTACATGTTATCTACACCTCGATTCTTGTATAATTCATGTGTCCTAATGCATGTATTACTCTATGCACCTAAGGGTGGTGAAATTTCAAATATTGGAGATGAGATGTTGGCATTATTCTTTGTTACTAAGCATCAATCCATATATTATATTAAACGCACTGATGCATATATTGTATTAAAATCACCAATGCATATTTTATATTTAAAGCACTGGTACAAATTATAAACATGTGCACCGTAAAATTTTGAAGCAATAAATAGAATTGCATGTTTTTATTTTGTAAATAAAAGTATCTATATATTATAAATAGTGTCTATCATTACATTCTCTATAGTGTACCACCTGTCCTGCCACAGCAGGGAAACTAGGACAGGTGGCTTTCAAAAAAATTGTAATTGTTTGAACAAAATTGTAACCATAAATTGGTCGCCATGACCGACTAACATACATCGTAAGTCAGGGAGTCTGCCAATATTTGCATAAGTGACAAAACCAGAAAGAGAACAAAAACCTCGAGGAGCTAATCCATATGCAAACTCAGACTTCGATGAATGTTGTAAGATGGGATGAACTTTTGGCCACAAGTCGGGCACCATTTGTTAGCTGGAGCTTTAGTTATGGCATCGAACAAGAGGTCCATTCACTAGCCAAGAATTTGTTGATTGTGCGTTTGGTCATCAAGCTTCTTTCGCATCTCAAAAATGAGATGAAGATTTCCATCCAAGAGTCGAAGAGGGGAGAGATGAGGCATCTCCTACTCCGAACCTACATCCATAGCCGAATATGCATCCATAACTCTCAGGTTGTTCTCCACCTTGCATCTAGGAGGAATTTATTCCTCCACAATACATCCACTAGTGCCAAAACCATGACCCTGTGTGTGGACTCTAAGAGGGGAAATTTTAGGATGGAAACTTAGCGGAAGAGTATTCTCCTCAGGAGGGAGATTTTCCTCTTCGACAGGGAAACTTCCGAAGTCCATTGTAGGATTGGAGGGAGCTATTGGGTCGAGAGTGCTTGTGTTAATTAGAGAAAGCTAAGAGGGGTTGAGCCTGTTGTGTCTGGATAGGGCGTTCTAATAAAAAAATCCCCTTCTATATTTTCCCCTCTCTCTTGGCATGGCGTAGGGATTTTGGGTGGGACTGTGAAGGAATACCAACAAAAGAGTAGTGGCAGGATGCTAGAGGAGCAAGAGCAAGGAAGAGCCGAGGAGAAAAAGAGTTTGTAGAAATGGTAGAATAGGAAAGCGCTCAAGGGCGATATTATTCATAGTGCCTTGTGAATTGATAGGTATGGTCTCCATGAAAGCAGAGGTGACAACTCTCCAAGGCCTGGTACCTAGCTTTGTATGCCCAGCCTGGTTCGCGCAAGGGGCCATTAAACCTGGAAGGATATCCCAGCTCACTACCATAACTTCTATCTTAGTGCAGGTTATTCAAATTGAATGGGAGGGAGGCTGGTGGTTGGGGTTAATAACACGCGTTGCCACCAATTTCCACCTATCATCCGCTGAGGGCCACCTGTCACCCCATCTGGTAGAGGATAATCCTAGAGATCCATATTCCTGCATTGGATTAGCAACTGCGAGCCCTGGGACTACCTTGTATCGATGAAGATGGCCTTCTTAGTGGAATTTACTCCTTCATTAGCTAGCTTGTCTGCCACCTTGTTGTCTTCACATCTTATGTGTGAAGTAATTAGTGTGAGAGATGTCTTGATAAGAGATTTCATACTATTTAGGGGGCCTAGGAGGTGCCAACTAGGGGTGATTTTATCAAGATCCCTAACAGTTATAATGTTGGCAACAAGATCAATGATTACTCTAGAGTCCCCTTCTATTATTAGACAAGTGAGATTGTGGTCTATTTCCATTTGAATCCCTTTGATTAGACCCCATATTTCTTCCAAATTATTTGTGTCATATCCTAGATACTCTGCCATTAGAAATTGAATTTGGCCAGTGTTGTCTCGTATAATTGCTCCATAGCTGAAATGTCCTAGATTTCCCTTGGAAGCATCGTCAAATTTGATTTTTTGAAAGCCTGGGGAAGGTGGATACCATGTGGAGGGACTAGTTGATGAGGCTTTAGGGGATGTCTACTGGGAGGGGAGAGTGGGGCACAAGGAAAAACCCCAGGAGTTCATAACATAGGATTCGAAGGGGTTTGTGGAAAAATATTGTTGGGACCATCAGTGGATTTGGAGGTTTTCCTGAATATGCTTGTGAATGGTGGTCTAGAGAAGAGGGGGAGGGGAAGCCTGAGAGTGGAATATCCTTCTATTCCTCTCTTTCTAGAGTTGCCAAACAATGAAGATGGGAAGAAGTTTCCATATTATGTTGAGGATGGGACTTTTGTAGGAGCTAGATCCCAATGTCTTGATTGTGTTAATGATGTTATTTATTTCCCTTCTGGTTCTTCTCATGCTTTGGGCGGCCTGGTTTCAGATTATCTCACTAAGTAGGAAATGATTAAGGAGGTGCTCCATGGTTTCTTATTGTTGTTGGCACAGATGGAAAATTGAGGGGCATATGAAGCCACATCGCCTGATATTGTTCCAGGTTAAGATTTTATTTTGAACCAACAACCAGAGAAAGGTGGAAATTTTTGGCCAAAATTTTGATTTCCATATTATTGCCCATATGTGATCTTTTTGGATGTTTTGGAAGTTTTACTACAAATTATAGCCTTCTTTGAGTGTGAAATTTATGTTGGGAGTGTACCCCCATCGAAGAATATCTGGATCAACACTTATGTGGATTCTCCTGTGGTGTGTCATGTCTTTCCAATGTTGTAAGTCACAATCTGTTGCAACATGGAGACCCTGACCTTTCATTTTCCAATTGTGCCAGGGGGGACTGTTAGAGGCATCCAACCAAAGATTTTCCACTTTGGCGAGGGTAAGATCTTGGATGTGACCATGATAAGATATTGTATTTTTCTCTGATTGTAGGGGTGGCAGTTGCTGCCAAGAATTTGTCCAAAATAGAGCACTCTGTACATTTCAAATTTCCCAAAAAGTGTGTTCTTGTATGAGTGGGCGATGTTTCCAATATGTGTTCCAGATGTTTGAGCCCTGTATCTTATCCTGCATCTATATGAGGTGAGCTTGAGGTATGTTCGTTGCATATTTTCACTTCCAAAGTTGGGCCCAGACTTCTACTGGATTTTTGATCCAGCACCACCAGGTTTTTTCTCCCATTGTGTTGTTGAGTTTGCCTGGATCCCAAAGGCCCAAACCTCCCAGAGATTTAGGCTTGTAGATTTTGTCCCAACTAACAAGAGCCCATTTTTTGTTGGGGTCATTTCCATGCCAAAGAAAGTTTCTTTGTAGGTTCAATATTCTTTTTATTACTGATTGTGGAGTAGCGAGGGCCGAGAATAAATAGGAAGGGATGGCTTGAAGCACGGATTTCAGAAGAATGAGTTTGGTAGAGAGGTTGAGGGATCGAAAGGTCCAGTTTCTTAGGCGGTTGGAGATTGAGAGGAGGAGGGAATCCCAGGAAATATTTTGGGCAGTTGAGTCTGAGAGTGGGAGTCCCAAGTATTGAGAAGGTAGGGAACAGATTGGAATATTCAGTAGATGTGAAATATGTTATTGGATGGCTGTGGGCGTGTTGGAAAAGAAGAGTTGAGACTTGTCCAAGTTAAAGGAGGTCCCAGAGGATTCACTAAAGGGATCTCATATAATGCCAACTTAATCTATCAAAATATTTTGAGAGATCCAGGTTTAGTAGCATACATGGGGTGCGAGTGATTTTGAGCGAGTGGATGATTTTGTGGACCAAGATGATGTTGTCCATGATTTTCCTTGTTTCTACATAACCTGATTTTTCTTTGGAAATGATTAAAGGGAGGATAGGATTCAGTCTCAGAGAAATAACTTTGGAGATTATTTTTTAGATTGCATTGCATAACACTATTGGTCTGAAGTTATTCGGATTGGTGACCCTCTCTTCCTTTGGTATTAGGGTGAGGAAGGTGGCATTTAACACTGGGAGGACTTTGCTCAAGGTATGTGATTCCTCAACTAACTGACACACCTCTTCCCAGAGCATTGGCCAATAGTAGTGGAAGAAGTCTTTGGTGAAGACGTCTAGACCTAGAGATTTTCCCTTGGGAATATCTTGTACTTCTTGATCCACTTCATCTTGCGTTATGGGCCGCATGAGAGCCACAATCTATTCTTGGGAGATTAGGGCTAGGATATTTTGAATGACCCTATCAATTGGTAGAGTCTAATCTATGGGGGGCTCTAAAAGTATATCCTTGTAGAAGTCAACCAACTCATTTGTGATTTACTTGTGGGTTAGGATGGTGTTACCTTTTTTGTATTCAATCTTTGTGATGCAGTTGATGAAGCGTCTATGGATCATGGAGCGCTGGAAGAATTTGGAATTTTTCTCACCTTCCTTAAGCCATTGAACACGAGATTTATGTCTCCATAATATTTCCTCCTGCTTGTATATTTCTTCGAGTTGTCTTTTGAGTATGTCTTCCTCTTGTTGTTGGTGGGTGTTTGTATGGCATGTTTGAATGCTCTATTTCTGAATGTCTTCTAGTTTCTATTCGATTGTTTTTTTCTCTTGAAATATGTTATCGAAGATGTCTTTGTTCCATTGGTACAACTGGTGTTTAATTTTTTTTAACCTTTGCTAGAACCAATACAATTTGGTACCTTGTTGGGTATCTATGTTGGTCCACCATATGTGGGATAGCTCCTGGAAATCTGGGTGGGTTAACCATAATTTCTCAAACTTGAAGGGTTTGAGCTTAGGAGTGGCTGATGTGTCTATTCATAGCTGCACTAGCCAGTGGTCTGACCCTGATTTTGGGAGGATATTCATTTCAATCATTGGTCCTTCTAGAATTAGGGTTTCTAAGATTAAGAAGCAGTCTAATATTCTTTCTATTTGTTGAGGACCCGATCATTTTTTGGACTAGGTGAAGGCTTGAGACTGTCTATGAGTTACTGGAGTTTTGTGCTATAATGTTCCAGGTGTTTCTTTCCTCCTTTCTTTTCCTCGAGAGTGAGGATGATGTTTAAGTATCCTCCAACTATCCAACGTTTTTTTCCAACTAGTGAGCCCAGATAAGACAAGTTTTTGAGGAAAAGGTCTTTTTCTTGACATCTTTGTGGGCCATAAGAATTGGTAATCATTCCATCTTTGTCGAAGCCTATATCCCGATAGTGAGAAATCACAGTGTTGGTTGTGGAGAGGGTTTGATCCATTATTACTGTGGTAGGGTTCCACATGATGTCTAGTCCTCCTATAGCTCCTTTCAAATCTAGATGAAATAAGTTGCATTGTTGCCAACATTTTTTAATAGATCCTCTATTATTTGTCCTGCACATTTTGTTTCTTATAACAAGAGAAAGTTTGGTTCTTCATTTTTTATACAGTTTCAGAGAATCCTCTATTTGGATATCCCATTTAGGCCTCTGATATTCCAGGTGATGATTTTCATCATAAATAGTTGGGTGGGTGGGAGAAGGAGCTTTCCGAGAGGCGTTGGATATGTCCTTATTTGATCATGTAATTCCCTGCCTCCTTTATTATTTGGTGCACCGATTTTTTCCCACTTATTTTGTTTTCCTTGGGGTTTTTCCTGGGATTTGGGTTTGGATTTGCACTGATGCCTAGCCTGGAAGTGGCCCCCGCACTGGAATATAGGAAGACCTTGTGGAATTTTCTGAGTTGATCCTCCAGTATAATTTTGAGATCCTTCTTATTGAGTGCTTCTTCTAGCTTTTCTAGATCAATGTCCATCAGATCCTACTCATCCATTTCAATGACAGTGTCTTCTTCCATCACCAAGATTTTTTCTAGGTTTGAGAGGACTTGGGATTCAGGGATGGTGATCTATTATGTGCTTGGTTGTTGATGTTGTTTTTCCTTTCTTTTGTTATTTCCCTGATTTGCTGATAGATGGGGGTTTTGTACGTCTTCTACCTCTAGAAGATGGTTGAGGGCATCAAAGGAGTTGGTATTGGAGCTCCTTCGTCCACCACCTTGGTTAGGTTTCTTCTGTGTTTTCCTTTTGTGATTTTGGACCTGTGTAAATTCATCCTTTGTTTTCTCCTCCGCTTTTGGTTTGGTTGGAGAATTAAGAGGGCAGTCCCTAAAGAGGTGCCCATGTTTGTGACATTGCCTGCATTGAAATGGTATGTGTTCATAGTCAATGGTTTGGGCCCATTTCTCATCCTGATATTCCATGGTTATTGAACCTGGTAAGGTTTTTGACATGTCCATGTAGACACAGATTCTTGCATAAGATGTGTATTTCCTTTTCTTGGTGGCCTTTGAGGACTTGACATATATTCCGAGATTATTTTCGATACCCATTATAATTTCCTCTAACCAGAACTCTTGAGGCAGGGATTAGAGTCGAATCCATACTGGGGCAAAGGAAAAATATTCATTTTCGGGGCTGAAACTGGTTCGTCTAGGAGCATCAATACAATCTCGATGAGTTGTATAAGTATGGTGCACTTTTGAAGATGCGATCCTTTTCTTCCAAGTTGTAGAATATTACTATGAAGAACCCTTTGGAATTTAGTTGGAGCTCATAATTTCCTTTCGGATTTTACCAGGTTTTGATCCATTGCGCAAGCTCCATTTTTGAAGGCTAGAGCCCTAGAAATTTGTCAATAATTGCATGGTCCCTCATGAACTGGGTATGCTCACCTACCCTGGTTGATTTTATTATGTATTTTGGCACTATCGATGCCTGTGGGATGCATTTTCCCGGTATCCATATGCGAGAAGATTTTGGATGCGACGATTTCGCATCCATTTCTATTCCTTTTTATCGGTTATTCTCTTCCTGTAGAAATTGGTCCCGTAGATGCGGCGGGGGTTTGAAGGGCGGTCGACTTTCTTGGGATTTTTCCGTCTCATTTTCTATTGCATTCCGGTAAGAGGGGGCTTTCACCCCTCTGTTTGCTTTCATTCTGCCATGTCATGGAGTGTGGTAGGGTAGGTTGCACCAGCCTTGTATAGAGGAGGTATGAAGGTGCCAGGGTGTGATTCAACATAGTGCATCAAACCCTAAACCCTAAATGCTTCCGCTCTAGAAGAATAAATAGAATTGCATGTTAAATTGTTTATGGAAAAGTGTTTTTTCTCAATATTTGGCGTTGATGCTTAAATATAATTAATAGGCACTAGTGCATGTAAACCCTTAACGCGCATCAATTTGTATATTATGGAACACACCATTTAGTGAGATCATAATAATACAATGTACCAATGTACATATTTTAATTAATTGTATTTCTTTTTACAAATTTTCAATTAATCATCTCAAAATCAAATATTTTTATAATAATATTTGTTTTTTTTTGTTATTGAATTTTGATGTAATGATTGCATTAATGTCTTATCTAACATATTATACCTCTATTATTTATAACAATGTAAATCATCTACATATTAATTAATCAACGACACAACATTTTACAACATTCGACATTGCAATAAAATAAGAAACCCATTTTATTATATATGAATAAGAGACCCATGGCCATACAAAATGGGACAACGTAAAGGTCCACAATAATCAAGACATAAACAATATGTAATTTTTATGCTTATTGGTAACATGTCTTCATGCAATTGGGACAATATGTCGAGTACATTCAACAAAATTCTTGGTTTTCACAGACAAATATTCCAAAACATACAACTTGTAGTAACATTCAATTATATTAATTATCATTCATCACTTGAACTGTTGTCATCGTTTGAGCTATGCACATGAATCATTTTTTCATCACTTGTAGGTGATATTTTACTTTGGTTATTTAACCTAATGTTTTCTTGATCGACTTGTTTTTTATGTTCATCATCTTCGCATTCCATCTACAAACATAGAAATAAAGTGTAATAAGTAAATTTACATTTATATATATAGTAGAATATATAATGATTTCATAAAAAAAAATGTACCATAAAAGCGAGTGTTTTATAAAAAATACACATTCTTTCGAAGCCATGTTGCATGTCATCTCTCAAAATCTCTTATGTTGGTTGGACTACATACTTTGTTTCCTACATGTTTAATGCGCCATGATAAAGTACAATAGATATAATTAATATAAAGGTTTCTTGTTGTTCCATTAATTATAAAATGAAGGAAGTTAAACACCATAGCTACTTACAAAATGTTCAATTAAACCTTGATACTTGAACATATACTCACAACCCATACTTAACACAATGTCGATCAATTCTTCGGTTGGCTCTTGTTTATATGTTAACACCTATTAGAAGACATCCATGGACAAGTGAAAATTAATTATTTAAATATGAAGATCACAACAAATATGAAATCCTAAGTAAGGTCACAAATGTAAGTACTCACAAACTTTGTGATCAACCCTTTTCTTCCTCACTATCTTGTCTTATGTGCTAAATGGGTTCCATTTTTTTCTTTTCTACAAAAAAAAAATTGAAAATTAGCATTTTATGTGATAATTAAATCCATTGTACATAAAAGAATAAATCAATGATTACATACCTCTAATGTGCATTGTTGTTGGGATGATTCATCCTACAATACAATTATGTTCATTTCTTTTACCATCTCCTTGAACATTTTTTTAGACATTCCTATGGTCATGTATTGGTTTTCCCCTCATTTGTCCCTTGGTATATTCATAATCTCCCTAAAAACAAAAATAGGAATCATCAGATATAAAAATTATGTTTTTTACAACAGAAAACACGAATGGGTATAGTAAATAAGTATGCATCGGTGTGTATAGTAAATAAGTATGCATCAGTGCATTACACATATGTATATGCAACGATATATGATAGAAATGCGCTTGTGAAATTGAAAACGTTTTACAAACTATTTTATTCACATGGTGCTTTATAAATTAATAATTGCACTCGTGAATAAGTACTATTAATTACACACCACCAATCGCTGACCCATGAACAAATTTAAAACATGTTGGTTTTCATATAAAAACAAACATTACTTCCATTTTAAATTAAGTAGTGTTTTTATATGATAACATGCACTGATGCTCTTTGTCTGTAAAATGTGCACCACTAATAATGAAGGCATTTTCTGAAACATGATATTTTTACTTCAAATGCAGTGATGAGTTTGACATGAATATGGGCACTGGTGCTCTATACTAGTATAATGCGTACCACAAACTGCGAAGTTATTTTTGTAAAAAAAAACTAACAGTGACAAGACGGTTTTGGATCCAATGCAATCAATGGTCTCATTTCAATGGATACCAAATGCCACATACATAAGTACAAACAAATCCTATAAAAATCTATTGCTTAAGAAAAATCATTGTGAAATATAGAGAGGGAAAGAAAGAGAAAGAACAAGGAAGTTATGGCTTCCAATACCAATGGTAACTATGAAACCCTTTTATTTTTTTGATAATGCACTAAAAATTTATTGAATCAAATGGGTGAAAGATTAATATGATCAATACAATGAAATCATATTCCTAAAATTTCTCCTCTATAGATTTGTATGGGACCTATGATGATCCCTTTCAAATTTTTCTCTTCAAAAAAATCCACCCACTTCAAAGGCTTTGTTGGTAAATCTCTCTTGCATATATCCCTCCTCTAAAGTTTGGCAAAAGAATGAAAGAATTAATAGGGTTTTCATTTATAACTACATACATTTAGAAAAACTGAAATTCCGACTCATTTTTTCATTGTATATTTCGATGTATTGATAATAAATGTGTGCACTATTGTTTTTCATTACTTGCTTTTTTCTGGTGCACTATACATTAATAAATGTACCGATGTGTTATATATTAATAAATGCACTAGTGTGGTTTATATGAAAAACACACCCAAAAAAAAAATCAAATGTAAATAACTGTATATAAATGAATGTCATATTTTTTTGTAACTTTGTTAGTCAGTGTGCTAGAACCAGTGCAGTTTGTAAGTAATAATGCACCGACAAACAATTTAATTAAAAAAATGTAAATGCAAACCTCTGCATTTATAATTTGCAGAGGTTTTGCTTTGTGGAGGCTCTAAAGGAGGAAACTCTTCGGTGCTTATCACAACTCACTTCATTGGTGTGATTGTTGTATGGATATGCACCAAGGTGTCATAATATAATTAGGAGCACAGTTAACTTTTAAACATCATTTGAAATTTTGTTTGGAGTTATATTTTTCTATGCTTCTCAAGATGATGCTTTTGGTTCAAATGCAAGAAAAAAGAATTTTAATATCAAATGGTCAATTCTTCAAATTCCAACTCATTCCATATCGTTGCAAGTCCTTCATGTTCTCACTCGCTGATTTTAGTAATCCTAGATTTTATTTCTAATTCATTTATCTCATTGAATTTATGTTATGTATGAATGTGCAGTTGAATAATTGTTCATTGAATTTTGAAGGATCAATATTTAGGATCAAGTTTAGATGTGCAAGATATTCTAGTAGTCCCAAAATTTCGCAAATCTTATCAAGAGAAAGTTACTGCAAGCATATGTTTTATGAAAATGGATAGTTTCTCTACCCTACTAATTGTAACATGTCACCTTCTGTTGATGGGCGAAATTGATCGTCTGTCAACTGAGAGAGTGGAACCAGTCCAGGGTTGTCTAATAACCCAAGCCGTTTGGGATGAACCACCCTAACGAGTTTAGCGGCTTCGTTAGCCGATATAAGGTTCTAGTAAAACCAAAGAGAAAACTAATCTAATCTAACTAAACTAATTAAAACAAATAAACTAACTAAACTAACATAAAACTAAATAAAACAAACTAAACTAACTAATAATAAAAACAAACTAATACTAACTAATCTAACTATTAAACAAACTAACTAATCTACTATCTAAATATACAAACTACTAACTAATACTATACT
>SNQJ01S0025588.1:71310-115315 GCA_010110895.2 Picea sitchensis
CATCATGGATCCTCTCGAACTAGGTAATCGTTAACCTACATTTCGAGCCACGACGGGAGTGCTAGTAGGCTGTGGCAGGGCTGCTGTCCACACCTCTCCCTCAATCTCTCTGGAACTCGTGTGTGGCCCCTTTACTCCATATGTGAGTCTGGTCGGCAAGCTATCGTCCCCCCTTTAATTTTATGAAGACTTTAATTAACACCTAGGAGGGTTTTAGTTTATGGCTCCAGGGTTTATTTTTGCAGGATCTTTCTTATAGGGCTTGTCAAATTTATCTTAGAGATGTCTTTAATTTAGGTTTTGATTTGAACAAGTGACAATTTAATTAGGGGAGGCGTTTGTAAGAATTTATCAGGCGTTTTAGGTCTTAGGGTCATCTAGGTTGTCTCATCTTCATCATGCATGCGACGTGCACTTCAGATCTATCTACGCGGCTCCTGGTTGCCACTCGTTGTTTCAAGCCATTACGCCCTCAGATGCACCACGGGCTCCATAAGGCCACTCATCGAATTGTATTTCTTTGCACGACGTCTTCAGATGCACCACGTATTCTAAGTGGTGCTATTCTCACGACTTGGACGGATTGGTAGACATCTATAACCCTAGGAGTCAACACCGGCCGTGTGAACTAGTAGGGACTAAGGGCTCTAAGGAATAAGGCCCCACCTTATTGCACTTAGAATCATCGTGAGTGACTATCGATTCTTTCCTCCCTCATCGCATCATGGATCCCTTCAACTGTGCAAACGCAAACCCACATTTCGAAATAATGACGTGGAGTGCTAGTAGGTCGTGGTGGTCAAGATCCACACCTCTCCTCAACTTCTCCTTGAACTCGTATTCCCTTTACTCCATATGTGAGTCTGGTCGGCAAGCTATCGTCAACCTGCATCATCAACCATCATGTCAGAACATGTCAACAACATATCATCAAATCAAATAATAGCATGGTAAATACATCAACTCAATATCACACTCCCTGACTCAATACGGAGTCCAAGGGTTCCGTCGATGCCTCTGCATCCTCCAGGTCAAAAACCCTGCACACTCAAATAAACTGAGTCAATAGAACCTGTATACAACCATATTAAAACATCCTATCATAAATCATAACGCATCATCATCAAGGATAAGTGTTTTATCATCATAAAAATCCAGATCACTTGCGAGCAAGTGTCCTCAAAGAATAAGTTTTGTGAGTGCACCAGAGCGGGATGTTACAAGACTAAACTGGGAATGATCGGAAAAACGAAATTCCATTTAGTCAAAGCAAAGATATATATAGAATGCATGCAATGTAACAGAGACATTCAAATGAAGTGAACATAGCTGTTTAAAACCAAAACCGAATCGTTATATAAACCTAGATTATTTACAAAAACAAATGATATCAAAACATACCTATGTAGCGACGAGGCTGCTCAATTATGCCAGTTTGGAATTTACAACAGTCGTGGCTTATTCCAGATTTTTAAACAGGATGGAGTCGGTCGTCTTTTGTTTCTTATCCACTTCTTGGAGCTTGGCCTTTTGACTGGTCAGGGCTACAATCTGATCTTCCAAAGATTGAATCTTTGATTGGAGAATCGGAACATCAAGATAATATCACTCTAACCAAGAATTGCATTGGTCACAGGGTAAATGTGTAGGTTTAGACAGAGCACGAGAGGGTTTGGGCAAATGATCGAGGGTTTCACAAGGCAACTTAATGTCTGGGTAGTTAGGGTCGTCCTTTAGGAAGGGGGGTAGGTTTGACACAAAATCATATGAGGGTTCGGCACACAAACCTTGCGAATAGGGGTATTCGCTAGCCAAGAAATGCTCCACTTCCGAATCGGATTCCTCACTCAACACGATAGGGTTAGGCTCGACAGGGGGTTTTGGATTATTCCTTGCCATCCGTGAAATCAAACGTGCATTATTTTTCCCTTTAACATTTGCAGTGAGGTTGGTCTTGGGATTTTTTGTCACAGGCTTCTTAATGGCCTCTACACTCTTAGTCACAGTGTCGGGTAAGTTGATAGGAGGGTCGATCGAGGGTTTAGGCAGTAGAACATGGTAGGGGACCGGGGGTACAACCTTGACCTCACTCACCACAGGTGTGTCAACCTGTGTAGGGTTCGGATCCTCGAAACCATTCCGAGAAACAAAATTGCTCCAACTATCCCCGTGTAGACTCAAATGACAGACAACGATAAGCATAACAAGCCCATAATGAAAAAGTCTACTGTCAGCCTGGTGTCTTTTGTACTTCTTCGACATTTTAAATAGGCTTCGATGAAAATAATAGGGCATATTGAGAGAGTATCCCATAAAAACCATAAGCAAACGCAGGTGGTGGAGGAACACCAATCTGTAGCGACCTTCACAGGTCACAAACTATTTTATTATCATCAATAAATCATGCCAACGTGGTTTGAGCAGAGTTACAGGCATACCTCTATCATAGGAGGTGATTTTGCGTGACTGAAACAAAAATGTCCATGGCACTTCCTCGACCTTGCAATTCTTGGACCAACGCTGCCCAGAGGTAGATAACCCCGTGGCTGAGTTGATGAATTGTTCATCAATCTATAAATGTACATCGCCTACCTTAGCTCGACATCCATCGAATGTCATGGAAAATTGTCGAGCTACTCAAAGGTTAAAACCCTCAAAACGTTTCACAAAGGTAAGCCATCCACTGTCTGCCAAATCTTGGCAGGCATTATCAAACATTAACAGGGCCTGGTTGCCATTGGGTTCAACTCACACGACTGGCACCATGGAGCTGAATGCATGGTAAGGGAAGGGTTCGAATTCATCAACACACCGTAACAGAGCTACCCGAACCAACAGCAATGAATCGAAGAAAAAGGAGTAAGCATAAATGCGCGCATGCGAAGGTGGTGGAGACATTCACTGCCATGCATGATAGTTATGGTAAAGTACAATCGTCGATTTACACATCTGTTCAAACAATCATAGCATAGCTCAAAAATCATATTGTTTGGCCAACCAAAGAATCAAATGGTAAGTGTTATGCCAACGCGTCAAATCAACGTTAGAGTATAGTTTTTAAACCATCGACATTCAATGTTAAACCAACACCAAATGTTAGCCATGTGCCATTGTATATAATCAAAAGTTTGATCAAAGTGCCAAACGAATTCATATAATCGACTAGCCAACGGTTATGAAAATATTATCATAAGGATTATATCATATGTTTATAAAAAAATTAATCAAACCCCTATGCATTAGGCAAGTCATAAAATGCAAACCCAAAGGCTTCAATTCCTTACAAACTCAATAAAATCAAGTTATGCAATCAATATAAGAATGTCCAATGAGCATAGTTTGAAAGTCCTTTCAGCCACATAACGATAAACAAAGGTAAGTGCAATAGGAAACATCGATAAAAAGATCATGACAGTTCAGATAGTGATCAAAATGTGACCTCGAAAGGAGAAGTTTTCACGCTTATAGTCGTGAAAACTTAACGATGAAAAATGTGTAAATGTCGCAGGAAATGAAAGTGTCGTCTATTTGAAAAATGCAACGAAAAACTTGATGTTCACAAGACATAGGTGTAGGCAGCTTATAGGATAATAAAAAAAGTGAATTGGCTGCCAACAACTTCCAACAACCAGCCTAGGCCAACAATGTTACACTGTGAATTAGATCTATTTTATGTAGACACCCATTGTGGCATAAGAAAAAGATAATTGAGTGCTTGTATTTTTGGATTTTCAATGGAACTAATGTTAATGTATTACTTATTTTGACATTTGTTTTATAAAGTGGTTGGTTTCATGTTTATTATTAGGAATTAAAATCATGCTTCTAACAAATCTTTGGTATAATGTTTGAACATATTAAATGCATTGTGTTACTAATATTATCGATGTAATGCTCAATATTTTTACAATTAGAATTCTGATGATGAGCAATTTTTTTATCATCTACTGTTGCACCCCACTACGATATAAAGTCAAGATATTTTTGTTAAACAAGCACATCTCGAAGAGGAAGCATACCGAGAATGGTTGAAGCAACCACCTATTCAATTCCCACAACATCATGCATCACCAATTCAAATCATCTACAACAACACTAGTTCTCCACATGTTGGGGACGAAGGAAACGATATAGAGATTGGTATGGATGATTTCTTATAGGATACCCAATCCATGGAGGGAATGTTTTTACATGAATTCTAGCAAAATGAACTAGGGGATGACGTTGATGTCATAGATACCTTCTTGGAAATATTGAAATCTGCTTCCATGACCACTCTCTTTGGTCAACAGGGGTCAAGGTATACCCAACTAGGGACAACAATGTTATTATACAACTTGAAAGAAATGTATGGTATGTCAAACACATGTTTCTTGGTACTTTTTAAGTAACTAATCATTAAGTCCCCTAATGTTTTAAGGAATCTTGTTACACAATAAAGGAAGAAAATGGTTGATTTTATTCATGATTAATGACAATGTACATTTACATTTCCCTCTAATTGTAGGTTACTCAAAGATAAGGTAATTCTGAGTGATAATGTCTTATCTGATAGTTGTCCAAAGGAAAATAAAATGATGAAAATGGTGGGTGTTGAGTACATATCGTACCACACATGTCTAAATGATTTTATTCTACATAGAGATGAATATGTAGGCAAAGAGATATGTCCAGAATGTGGGCATGATAGGTACCATAAATAAAAACACATGGGTAAGGCACATGGTCTTCCTCATAAGATATTGAGGCATATGCCTATAATTAAAAAGCTTCAAAGGCTCTTTCGTTGCAAACAATTAGTTGTTTTGCAGGGGTGGCATGTCTCACATAGAAGTGAGACAGGAGTTATGTGAATCCCAACAAATTCAATAGCTATGAGGAATATATAATATACATGAACTTATTAATTCAAGGATGGAGTACGGAGCCTACGATTGAGTATAGTCATGGATGGAGTTAACTTGTATTGATCTGTAAACTACTTTGGATATTCCACTGGAACATTTCTTCACAATAGATCTAATAAAATATTGAAATATTTACTATTAAGGTTAATTTCCTTTAGATATCCATAATATTTAGTTATTGATTACATAGATAAACACATAAAAATTAGAGAATGGTAAAACACATTCACACCATCCACAAATAAACACAAGATATGACCTGGGAAACCCAATAAGGGAGAAAGCCCATCTAGAAGGTGAGGCTACTCCACTCTCTTTTCTCTGGTAAAAAAATGATGCAAGTACAAAGAAATAGGTATTATATGTGGAGTTTCCTTTGACATGTGGCCTCTATGGCTATTACAAAATCTCTCCTACTCTATTATGCTCACAAAATGCCCCTCTCAGATGTTTTTCTCAGCTATGGAACAAGATACAATGAAAAATAATGGAACCCCCTCCTCCTCCTAGTGTCTTGGTTTTTAACATAGCCTGATAGCCATCTACGAATATGTTTTTGACTTCTTCAACCTTCAATTGTGATAAGTTTTTGGACCTTCTAAAATGTTCTTAGAAAATCCACTACGTGGCTAGTCCCACATATCTAAGTAATGGATGATCTGGATTATTTTGAGAATGAAATGAAGGAAGATATATAACAAGGAAATATACAAATATATTTCAATAAACACAAAGATACAGTAATGCACGGTTTTTATTAATGGAAGGAATGTACATAAACTATAAAAATACATAGTGAATGAACTCGCTAGAATGGTGGAAGCTTGTCTCTGAGAAGAGATGTGACAACTACACTCATTCACAAGAATATGATGATGTTTATAATGAGGCTCCAAAGGCCTTTTTAAAATAAATAAAATCCAAAACCCTAACCCCGGAAGATGAAATGCCAAAAGGTTATGGGCCTCGATGGGAGTAATTGACACATCAACTTCCCAAGGGAATACATTTTTCATACAATCTTCATTTAGGATGCATGATAGCTCGGGGCAAATGTCAAACCGAGAAGAACACATTTTGACTAGGCCACAAGCTCCCAAATTTAAAAAAAAACGTTGTTTAGGGCCTCAAAATGGCCTCAGAAGTTTGGGACCCGAAAAACTGTAGAAAAACTTCCAAGGTGGAAAATTGTATTTTGAGCCAGTGGAATAGGTCTGTGGCCACTGATATCCACCTTGATCAATGGAGGTTGATGTGGAATCCACTCAAACCATGGTGATAAATATGGTAGGTCAACTTGCCGGAGGAATAACTTTATCATGTGAAATCTAATTGACAAACAATCTGCGTCGTTGGAAAGGTATAGACATGTAGAATTTAGAATATTCCTACATAATACGGTTTGGACAAAAAAAAAATCATTTTGTGCCCAAAAATGGATCCGAAATATTTCTAACTATTTTTAGGACCCAATTTTCAAATTTTGGACCAGCCGCTGAAATGGCCCTACAAGCTTATTCCTCTAATTTTTCCACCCAAAAAGTAGTGAGATAGATGATAAATAATAAAATGATCAAATACAGATCATACCTCTCCATTTAGGGAATATTTTGGTCCCCAAAATATTTACTGAATGAGGTGAGGAAAGTTTTCCTCTACCTTCTCCCTGGAGTACCATTTTTCTTTTCTTGGAAGTTGTCCTTTTAACCCAATCTACCAAAGATCATGTTGCCCATGTATTATAGTTATGAACTTCTTCTACAAATTTTTATTCTTCCAACTATACCTGAGCATCTCATGATAAATCATCTATGGAAGGTAGGACCTACTTCTCCTCTTGATCCAACATGGAAGACTCATAAAGTTTGAGATTCTCCACATTCACATCACCTTTTCTAAGACCTTAAAAGGACCATACCACAAATCCTTAATCTTCTTACGAGGACCATGTAATATTTCCTTATTCATTTGTAACTGTACTTTGTCTCCCACATTAAATTTTTTCTCTGTTATGTGTTGGTCATGTCTAGCCTTGTACTTTTCCTATGAATTCTTCAATGTCTCTTGTACTTGCAAATGGATTTACCTGATCTTCTCAAATATTTTTTCTTCCTTTAGTGCATCTCTTGTGAGGTCCTCACTCAGTCCTCCTTATTATCCATATACAACATCTAAGGGTGAAGGTGGAAAATATCGAAAGAAATTTTCAAAAGGGGACTTACCAGTAGAAGTGTCGACTATTATGTGATAAGAGTGTTGTATATAGATCAAATTTTCATCCCAAGTCTTCAGATGCTTCTAATTGTAACCCCTCAAAATTTGCACCAAATTCATGTTGACTACTTCTGTCTACCCATCTATCTATGGATGGGATGTTGTATAACTCTTCAACTTGGTGTCCATCTTCTCCCACAACATAGTCCAAAATGCATAGAGAAATTTGGTATCCCTATCTGAAATGATGCTCCTTTTTATCCCAAAGTGCACCCAAACTTGTTCAAAGAACTTATTTGTTTTTTCTTGTCCAGTGATGTTATTTTTACAAGGCATGAGAATGAAAAATTTTATAAACCTATCAACTACCACAAACAGATAGTCATGTCCCTTCCTGGTTGTTGGTAAACCTCCCACAAAATTCATGGAAATTTTTTCCCAAGGTCGTGTGGGTACATGTAAGGGATGGTATAGACCTTGATTCCTATTGTTGGTATTATCAATACAACAAACTATACATCCTCTAATATACCATGCTACATATTATTACATTTTGGACCAATACATATATATCTATAAGTTGGAAAATGTCTTGCAACCTTGGAGGTGTGAGCCTCTCTGATAAGCTATAATCGTTTTCCTTTAGGAACACAGAGCTTATCGAGCTTGTAGAGTAAGCCATTTTGGAAATTATATTCATCATTACCATCACCTTATTCTATATGTATCCAAGTGGATATCAGTGGCCACCCACCTATTCCAACTAGCTCAAAACAGTTTGTTGGAAATTTACTATTTTTAACAGTTTTTCGGGTCCTAAACTTTCATGGCCATTTTGAGGGCCTAAATGACATTTTTTCACGATAGGGGACCTCAATGATAAACAAAGGCTCTAATTTACCCAAAAAATGAATATATTTGTCGATACCTTTCCAACAAGCTATCGTGCACCCCAAATAGATATCGTATGCCAAAGTTACGCCCTTGGGAAGTTGATACACCAAACTACCCAAAACAGGGTCCACAAAATTGTTGGATTTTCATCTTCTGAGGTTAGGGTTTTGTATTTTATTTATGTTAGAAATACCTTTGGAGCCTCATTGTAACAATCATCTTCTTTTGAATGAGAATAGCCATCACATCTCTTCTTAGAGATAAGTTTCCACCATTCTAGTGAGTCTTTCACTCTGTATTTCTATAGTTTTGTACATTTCACTCATTAATAGAAATTGTGTATTACTGTATATCTTTGTTTATGGTTATATATTTGATATATCTCTATTACATTATTGGATATCTGATGCATCTTTTATTATTTCTTCGCTCTCATTTCATGCCAAAAATAATATGTATCATATATGAATTTGGCCTTGTAGTTGCTGAAACACCTCCTTGAAGTCCTCATCTTCTGTGTATGCCTCTTTGTATGCATTATTGGTAAAAGGATCCATGTGCATTAGAGTTCCCAAAGTTCTAATATTACATTTCGGTGGTCATGAAAGAATGTCTTCCAAATTATTTGTGATACCCTTCTTATACTTTATGATCAAATGAAATTGTTGTAAAAACCCCATCCACTTGTAATGTCTAGTTTGTTGTAGCTTACTCTAGGCCTGCAAATACTATAGTGGTTGGTGATATTTTTGGATGATGGTATTCTTTCCCATCAGATAGTGCTTCCACTTTTTGACAACTTGTACCAAGGCATAGAGCTCCTTGTCGTAGGTAGGGTGGTTGAGAATTTCCCCATGAAATACTTCAAAATGATAGCAGATCGTCCTTCCTCCCTGCATCAATAATGCTCTTATGTCATACCCACTTGCATATGTCTCCACTTCGAAAGTATTCTACAATTTTGGTAGTGAGAGCACTGGTTCTTGACTGATCTTTCGTTTCATCTCATCAAAGGCCTTATGTTGATTATTCCCCAATTGGAAACTCTTACCGTTGGATATTATCGTGTGGATTGGTGCAGCTACTACTGAAAATGAATCTATGAACTTCCATAAGTATTGTGTCAACCCCCAAAAAATCCTAACTCTAGTGACATTTGTAGGAATTGGCCATTTCATGATGGCCTCCATCTTTAATGGATCTATCTTAAGCTCCCCTACACTGATCACATACCCCAAATACACCAAACATTGTTGATCGAACTTGTATTTATTGATATTTTCCAGTAGTTGGTGTTTATTTAGAGTCTCTAACACCTACATAATATCTGACGTATACTCCTCTCAAGTAGCACTATAAACCATTATATCATCAAAATATACAATAACAAATGAATCTAGATAAGGGTGTAAAACATCATTTATTAGTCTCATAAATGTAACCAGTGCATTGCATAAATTGAATGGCATAACCAACCACTCATTCAAACCATGCCTTGTTTTGAAGGCAATATTCCAGGTATCTTCTTCTTTGACTCGTACCTAGTGGTATCTTGATTTCAAATCTAGTTGAGTGAAGTACTTGGCATGATGCAACTGGTCCAATAGATCATTGATCCTTGGGATAGGGTATTGATTCTTCAGTGTAATCTTTTTCAATGCCCTATAATAGATACACATTCTCCAAGTCCCCTCCTTCTTGGGAAAAATTATGTTGGGTGACCCGCGATATGATGTACTTGGTCGAATTACACCCTGCTCCAATAATTGTTGCAATTTCTTCTTCACTTCATTCACTTCCAGAATAGACTATCTATACAACCCAATTCTCAAAAATGGGGAGTTTGAGAACAACTGTATTTCATGATCCACTTCCCTCTTAGGTGGTATCCCTTTAGGCTCCTGGAACACTCATCTATATTTCTATAGAAACTCCTCCAAATGGTTTTTTGTTCTCTTTAGTGCACCCCTCCATGGATGCCTTCACTCTCATTGACTCATCATCAGACTCATTTTCTCTTAAGAAAAGTAAAACATATCTCTTACTAGAACTAATAAACTTCTTGGCTTGATTGGCACTTACGAGTGAGATCATTAAATTTATTTTATGCACATTGATGATGTAGGAATTCCCATCCTTTATAAGTTTATATTGTTTGTATCTCTGCATGGATATTACATCCATCATATACATGTAAGATATTCCAAGCACTACTTCACATACATAAAGGGGTACTACATTCAATTCCACTTCATCAACAAAATCAACACTTATAGAAAATTTAATATAACACTGTTTCATTACCTTTATCTCTGTATCCTTGTCTACCCAACCCAATGGATATGGGCTAGGATGATTGTGAACATCCAATCCCAACTTTTTCACCAGATCTGCTCCTATGATATTAGCATGTGAACCAGAGTCGAACAGAGTATCTATCTTGGTCTTCTTGACATGAATCTTGATGTGGAACATATTGGTCATTTCCTTTTCTTCCTGGTGATTAAGGATACTTAAATTCACCTCCTTCTACATATATGTGCAAACAATATTTTCATCAACATCCAAGATAATTTCAACCTGTTTGCTTGAATCTTTTGCAAGAAGGTTCTTTTTCTTTCCATCCTTATGATTATTCGAGTTAAGATTTGGATGTAGTTTCCAACATTATTCCTCAGTGTTACCATCAATGTTGCAATGATTGCAATGGTTTTTTGGATCTTTACTCTGTTGTGCAATGGTTGTTGACTTCTTATATTTTCCTCCTTTCCATTTCTTCTTCCCCTCCTTGGAAGATTTCTGGTGCACTTTCTTCTTCAAACCACTTGGATTCTCCTTCTTTTGGCCTATGTTTTCTAGGTATTGTGCCTGTACAACATCCTCCAGTACTACATATTTAAAAAAATCCGATGAACTATTTTCGACAGTACGGACAAAACTGGTCGTAATCCCAGACGAGTTTACTCATGCGTCTAGCCCTCAAGCACAGCCAGGAAAAGATCAAACATTTGAAACCCACTGTGATATTTCCTCCAGTCGATCCTTGAAACCAATGGTGGCAAAACTAGAAAGCAAGAATAACAGATTGAAGGAGAAGTTACATGAGTACAATGTATTGGATATACATATTAAAACTAAGAATGAACTCATGAAACTCAGGGTAACTCACCTCTTGTCCAAAACTGAAAGGTTAAAGTAGAGGGATAAGGATATTTTCAAAAGGAACAGGCAACTTCAGAGGACTGCCAAAAAGCATATTATAATCAACAGAGTCCTCAAGAAAGAAATCAGGAATCTGAAGAAACAGGAGAGGCTACAAATGTTGGTTGCAGCCGTTGCAACCCTCTGATTGCTACCAGTCTTTGACTTTTGTTGCCTGAGGACAGGCAAAGACTTCAGTGTGGGGGCATGTTGGTTTCCAGTTTTGATCATGTTTTTGCCTATATTATATTCCAAAGACCTCCATTTCTATACCCAGTACCACCCCTTTTGGCCTTGTTTTGACATAATTGACATCTCCCTACCATTCAATGGGGCTACTTAAGGTATCTTTACGTTTCNAGAATTAAAAAAAAAAATCTTTAAAAAACTAATCTAAGTTGATATATTTCATTTGAATTATAATGTATCTATTGGTGATGATCCCATTATACCACATTCTTTAAGTTGATATATTTCATTTGAATAATAATGTATCTATTGGTGATGATCCATTATACCACATTCTTTTATAGATGCATGTATTAGAAGAATATTGAAAATTGACTTGAGTATTTAATATTATTAAACTATGACATGAACAAAATATAAAATATACATGTTTACAACACAACCACTATAACAAGTACTTTTTAAGATTGAAATCGTGGTTGAGACTTCTCTGGTTTTGGTTTTGAATGCATATTGAAAAATAAATCAAGTACTTTTTTTATTTACAATAAACATTATCTTGATATATTCCATGTGAATATGAATTTACCTTTTGATGGTGTATCACCACTTGCAACAATATTCAAAGAATTTTGATCTAAAATTAGATGAGTATCTTGATCACATCTATGGATGATTTCTCTATATGTTGAGGTGTTGAGGAGCATTTTCATGATAAATGACAATCTCGAAAAATTAGTTTTTTTTTTTTTAATCATAAAAGTAGAATGATGAAAAAAGACATTATAATTACTATATACTTATCTAAACATGACATATTTTAATAACATTAAGTGTTGATAAGTGTTTGATAATGCCCCTTCATATGTTCCTCTTGATATACGATCACAACAACACATGTCAATCTATACTTTTGTCCATGCATTACACATTGAATAAGTTTGCTCCTAGCATAAAAGAAGATAACCACTCCACAAGAATATTATTCCAAATGAAAAAAGTTCTTTCATTTTTGAATGAATGTTTCTTCCTCCTTGAAACACCAATTTCCTCAAAATAAAGTGGATGATCATTTTTCTCTTCAAATTCATTTTGGTCATGTATCA
The DNA here is from genome assembly GCA_010110895.2 of Picea sitchensis. Taxonomy (NCBI): domain Eukaryota; kingdom Viridiplantae; phylum Streptophyta; class Pinopsida; order Pinales; family Pinaceae; genus Picea; species Picea sitchensis. Next base: position 83,822 of record SNQJ01S0025588.1, read on the forward strand.
TTTTCATGGTTTGAATTGTAGCAATTTCTTCATTTTTTTCTTGTTAATATAGTTCATGCAACACACTGATGGTAACTGTTGGTCTCCAGTTTTGATCATGTTTTTGCCTATATTATATTCCAAAGACCTCCATTTCTATACCCAGTACCACCCCTTTTGGCCTTGTTTTGACATAATTGACATCTCCCTACCATTCAATGGGGCTACTTAAGGTATCNTTCTTTCAGCGTTTGTACCTTTTGGTTGGGCCCGCCAAACAGGTTCAAGTCGCTGCTTTTCCTTGCATTAGAATTAGTTTCCTTCTGATTTCGGTATTTGCATGCATGTTAGTCTAGCGTTTTGGAATTAACTTGTTTAGTTTATTGCTTAATTATTCCTCAACTGTATCATCCTCAGCATACTAATATCTTCCATAGTGATGAGTATTGAAAGAATGGTTGATTCCTATAGGATTTGAAGCGTGAATTAGAATAGCTTTGTTCCCAGTTTCCAATTTGAACAAAGATTAAAGTGAATGCGAGCCTGAATATACTTTGTTTTGGTTAGGATAGTTAGTTACTCTGCTTTGTTAGATAAGTAGGCTATTCTACTCAGTTAGGATCGTTAGGTTGAATTTAAAGTAGAGGAAGCTTCTGGTACCAGTAGGATAAGTAGAAGGTTTCCTTATTTTTCCTGTAAACAAATTTAGATTTGTTTTCAATGTTTAGATTAAAATAATTTTAGGAAATGATCTTTCTGTTATAGATCGAAATAGTGTTGGTAGATGGTTAAAGATAGTGGTAGATAGTCTTGTGAAGTTATAGTAGAACAGAGATAGTAGTACCTGCACTTCAGCACATAACTGTTCTCTTTTGATGAATTACACAGGGAATGATAAGTTTTAAGATAGTCATTAAGATTCAGTTTGTCAGAGTGAGTTTGTGTTTCCTTTTAAGAAAAGCCTTTAGATAGGAATTAGCTTACCCGCACATACAGTGTAGCAGCTCTAAGTTCACTTACCCTAGTTTGACAATTTAGTGTTTCGGGCCATTTCAAATCTTCAATTTAGCAGCCTGACATGATGAACCTATGATATAAAAGGAAAATAAACGAATTTGTAAAGGATCAAGAGTAAATCTTCTCTCCACTACGTTTTTATTGGTGAACTTAAAGGTTATGAATCTTTTGTCGAACACTTGTATGACACAGATCGTAAGGCATGTAATATGTGTCATCACATATACATAAAGGCTGATGTTTTTCTCTTTTTTTTAGTGTTAATGAATGTTTAAAATAAGAATGCAATATTTACATTAATATTCTTTACATTAACTAGTTATTTTTTTTGTTTTAGATTGTTAGGTCAAATTTTGTTACCATCGTCAAATATTTTACCTTGCACATATTGAGATTTACATGCCATTATGAAAGACATCAGAATGGAGTATCAAACTATAGATGCATGTCCTAATGACCATATTATATATTACGGAAAACATGCATCGAAAATAGAATTTTTGCAATGTTATTTTAGTAGATATCGAATCGATCAAGTGACCAAAAGGGTGCCTCAAAAGGTTATTCATCATATTCCCATAATTCCACATTTGCAACGATTGTTCAAGTGAAAAATCATAGCACAGTTTAAGGATTACCATGCATGAAACAAAAGTGGATATGGTGTTTTTCAAATGCTTTCAAATGGTTATGCATTTAGGAAAATTGAGGGAAAATGAGTTGAATTTAAAGATGAACCTCGTAATGTTAGGCTTTCATTGGCAGTTGACGATGTTAATCCATTCGGAGAGCTTAGATCTATTTACTCAATGTGGCCTATTTTTTTTATCAACAATAACATTCCTCCTTGGATGTCAATAAAGAGGGAGAACATAATATTGACAATGATTGTTCCATGTATTTGTTTACATTAATTTTTCGAATTTAACATTTTAATTTGTTTCATTTTTTGCATGATATATTTTAGTTATTTATTTACTTATATATACATATCATGGTAGTAATTATGTGTAATTTCAAACAATTAGGTAAGTGCCATGTTAAATATATGAATGTATATATCGATCCTCTTATCGACGAGCTACTAAAGTTATGGGCCAACATCGCTATGTATGACATCTATAAACCAATCGGGGAGAAGAAATTTATATTCTGTGGAATGCTTGTATGGACAATTTATAATGCCCTAGGACTAACACATTTTTGTGGTATGTAACATTCTTTTGCACTTTAATACTATATAATTATTTAAATATATCATGCATGTTTTTTTAAATAATTTGATCTGATAATTGACATTAATCCATCTATTGCAGGTCTTCAAACAAAGGGTAAATTTGCATGTCTAGTTTGTGGTCCTAAAATGAAGTATAGTCATTCAAAAAGTTTAGGAAATATGGTGTTTGATGAGTATAGGAACTTCCTCCCTAAGAACCATAGGTATCGTGCTACTAAAAAACATATTCGAAGAATGACACCTCACCTATGGAGATTGGAATATAACATAAATCGTCAAGGTATGCAATTTATTTATCTATTGTATATGTAATGTTTTGAATTTTTATTTTAATTATTGAATTTATTTTACCGTATTTGATAATTATTGTTGTGATTTCTTTTATGCTTCATCAAGGGCGCCATCGTGAAGGTATTGATAATGGGCTTCCACGAGGAATGAAATGTTATCCCACTCAATTCATGAGGTTTCCCTACTATGAAAAGATAAGAATAACTCATTTTTTTGATACAATGCATATTGGAAAGAATGTGACAAAAACATTATGGCAAATCATAGATGGTAGGAGGGATAAAGAATAAATTGTCAAAATTTGTACTGGCATTCAGGATTCCACTAATGAAATGCAAAGTGTGATCCAATCAAATAGCGATGGAGACCAAAATAACCTTCCATGGTTATTAACAGAGCAACAAAGAAATGATGTAAAAGAGGTCATTCAAAGAATTAAATTTTCCACAGGTTTTTCTTCAAACATAAATAATATCTTAACGAAGAAAGGTGAATTTGGTGGTGTAAAAACACATTATTGGCATACCTTCATTAAGGTAATAATTTTGGTATACATATTTATATATTGGTCATATACATCTTTTAATAAAAAAAATTCTACTATGGAAACAAATAATGATTCATTTTTATTGTTACAATATATTCTACCTCTATCTCTCCCAAACAACTTTGACAACAACGTCAAACAAGTTATATATGATCTTGGAAACTACATGAGGTAAGTAGTTGTGATTTATATGCAAAATGTTTTTTCAATTTGTTGTTGTACTTAATGACATGTGTTTTCTTGTTATGTAATATATATTATGTTTTGTTGAAACTTGTTATTTTCTTGCATCATGATCTATAGATGGTTATCATTGAATGAAATACATCAAGATAATATAAAGTATTAGAAGAGAGAAATTCCTCGGCTAATGTGTGAAATGCAGAAGTATCTACCTCCAACATTTTTCAATGCACAAGAACACTGCCTCATACACCAAGTTGAGGATATTGAAATGTGTGGACCTATACACACAAGGTCAATGTAGATGGTGGAGAGGCACTTGAAATGATTGAAGGCTTTGGTTAGACAAAGAACACGTCCTCAGGGTTCTATGGTGGAGGGATATATAGTATATCTATCCATGGTGTATATTAGTTAGTATCTTCCTAAATTAGTAGCGCCAACTATGCATGCAGTGGATCACATTTGGGATGTGAACTCCATCAAAACATTTGAAGAGGGGCACCTGTTGGGGAAAGGTAGCATGAAGAAAGTGAGAGGTAATTAAATTGAGGAGATTTATAATACATATAACTTTTAATTTTTTTTGTATATGATCATACTCATTTAATATTTATTCTTTCATCAATTATTAATATTTACCATGGTTATAACTAATATTTAACATTGGTGAATTATGATTTTTTTATTCAGTTGCTCGAGATTGGGATGCACTACATTTATACATTGCAAGCAATCTTGAATAGATGAAGGTATGGAATGAAAGATGTAAAAAACATCATGGCGAGAGGTTATCATGGAAAAACTTGTTTGAATTTGTTAGAGAAGTTGGTCGTAATGGAGACACCAATGTTCCACAGAGGGAAATTGATTTAGTATATGGTTTGAAAGATGGAAAGGAAAGCAAATTCACCCATTTTATTCAGTGATTTTATATTATAATAATCTTACTCCAAGTGTGTTTTTTTAGGATACTTTCCAAGTTATATAAATATGTTTATTAATTGGCAATGCATATTTTACATGTCTCGCATATTTAAATTGAAACACCACGAGACTATGTGGTGCAATGGTCATAAATTTCGCATCAAACAATTGGGTGAAACTGGGAAAATTTTTGATAGTGGGATAACTGCAATATTCCAGGTCACTAATGTTTCCTCTATGAGTGACATAAATCCCTGAGAATCTAAAAATAGATATTATGGGTATTTGGATGATATACTTAAGTGTGAATTTAATTCCTTCAAATTAGTTATTTTTTATGTCAAATGGTATAGGTTACGAATGCATGAACGTGATGAGGAAGGAACCGTTATTCAACATGCCAATAGATTTCTGATGAAAAAAACAACAGTGTTTGAAAGAGGACATGATCGCTATGTTTTTCCAAGCCAATGTGAACGGGTCTTTTACTCAAAGGTTTTAGGTGAGAGGGATTATTCATTTGTTGTTATATATGATCTAAGAGGAAGGCCAGTAAAGTATATTGCAGAGGAAGAAGATGATATTGAAGAAGATAATGATGCACTAGAGACAGAGTAGGAAGATGGGTCCACAGAAGAAGAATACATAGAATATGAACCAGGCGTAGGAGACAATGAAGTTCATCTTGATGATGATGTCGATGAAGATATGCTTGAAAATGACATGGATGGCGATGATGATATTGTCGATCGTTTCAACATCATTTCTAAACCAGATGATGATATAGATGTCGAGTTGGATGAATACGAAGATACAAAATAATGATGATACATATGTTGAGTTGGATGAGATACATAACTATATATTTTAATTTGTATGAAATATTCTCTGTAAATAATTTACTTATGTGGGTTAATTATATGTTTTTATGTTTTATGCCATTTTTGTATATCCTATGTTACATGTTATTTATTATGTCAAACCTGAAAATAGTTGCCATAGCATACGTGCTAAAATAAAATTATCATTTACAAACACACAATTTTGTTTGCCTTAATTAATTTTTGTTTTTGTAGTTTCTATGCATGAATCTTACTATGTTGCTTTCGATTATTTTCTATTTTATAGATTGGGTATTGGGGAATTGATATTGATGTGAAGGGGAGAGGAGGGACCATATGAGCTTCCACCTTCACATGGTTGGCCTTGTCAAATAGAAATAAAATTATTCTCGAAATGAAGAGAAGCTCATTCATATTTATATCATCATCATAAATCTCATCATTATTGTCATAGTATTGTAGCAACGAAGTTTCGATGAACATGTTCGTCATTACTATAGCATATTCATATAAATTGTTCGAAAAAATGGGAATTTGTCCCATGAGTTTTCTGGCAAGAAGAAGAAGCTAGATGGAATTTCGTATTTAAATAATGATTTTGTACTAATATCCTTTATGGAGCAAAAAGGTACTTAGGTGAGACCAAAAAACAAAGACAAGACATAACTGATGAAGCTTATGCAATTTATCAAGTACTTGTTTATCGATGTTATTTCATTCCCTTACAGTAATAGATGTGGGGACGTGTGTCTCGAATGAATTTTAAAAGAAACAACTAAAAGACATTATACTAGAACTAGACATGGGCAACATTGACCTGTGAATGGGGCCAACATTGAATTTTTTTCAAATTATTTCTATATTCATTGAAATTTGAAATGTATAGACTGATTGCATGCCTTAACGATATGGGAGGCTTTCCAAAATAAAATATGACTCACAAACCCACTTTATATATTCAATACATGTCATGCATGGAACTCCCAACATACCCATCATCATGGGCATACTATTTATATTCATTGCCTATGTCATTCAAAACCATTACTCAATTAGGCCTATGTGTACTCATAATTGTTGGAGTTACTTCACACACACCTAGGATTTATTTTTCCTACGGTTTTCCCTATGTTTATTAGTCATTATTCAGTCTTCTATAGTTTAGGGAGAATATTCCTTTTCCTACATTCTAGGAAAATATTCTCTTCAATTCACGCTTCAGTTTGATCAGTTGAGAGGAGTCTAGATGCCACATTGGGATCATCACTAGCTAATGGGAATTGTACTTGGGATTATCACCAGACTAGTACATTACCCATAATTCCCTTATCTCCTCCTCACTTCACTTTGTTTCAGCTAGTTAACTGAATACTAAGAGACTAGTTAACTGAGACTAGGTAGTAGTTTACTCCTGTAACTGTCGGTGTGTGTCCAGATCACTCTATACCACCACTATGGCTCTTTGTTTCTCCTCCATTTTTCATTAGTTGAGTTATACAGAGTATATCATGTGTAAATTATCATTCATTCATTTGGTTAATGAAAATTCTTTTTTCTCATTCTCTCGTTTCTCTCTTCTCTCATTTTTCTACAAACCGTGTATGTCATTTTCTAGTTAGATATTCTATGTGTAGGTTCATTCACATTTACATGGTATCATAGCCGATGGATTACTAGGAAAAATACACACTAGATTCTTTTTGCAGGTACTAAAGATTGAAGACAGCAGGAAAAATGGAATTTCCGAAATAATTCATTCTTACACCATACAATTTCTTTGCATGGAAGGTAAAGATGATAATGCATATTCGAAGAAGAGGATTATATAGGTAAACCATGAACCCAAAGACCTAACCCACATCATCCATATAAAAATGCAAGTACCCAAATCGAATGGATGAAGCGTTTGGAATTATTTTCAGTCTCATTTCTCATGAGCTCCTCTTTCAGATATCCTCCTGTAAAACCCCCAATAAATCCTGGACCACCATGGAAAGGATTTTTGGAAAATAGGACGAGATGAGGGGACACATGATCAAGGTGGAATTTCTTAGTTTGGGTCCAAAAACCTTCAATAATCTCCAATATTTCTTTACCAAATACAAGGATTTGTTGTCACAACTCAAGTCTTCTGGGGTTGATAAATCTAAGGAGGATAAACAAATGGTTCTTACCATTCTCTCCAAACTTGGTCTGGAATACTCAGTTTTTGTATCCACATTTCATTCAGTTAGGCTCACCTCTAGAGATACCTACACCATACCCTCTCTTAAGACCTTTATCGAGTCTTTGACGCAAGAGAAAACCAAGCTCATCAAAATGGGAAAAATCAAAGGCTCAAAGGGGCATGCACTTGCTGTGCAATATGGTAGCAGTCACCAAAATAATAAATCTAAACACAAAGAAAAAGGGAAGGGATATTAAAATCCAAAGAAGGAAGGGTACTCAAAAACCTTCAATGATTCCTCTTGATCTAAAGGTGGAAAGAGAAGAAAAGGGGAGAAATGAACTTATTTCCATAAAGGATTCCATCCATAATCTACATGTATGCAAAAATAGATAGATCAAATGGCCCAAATACTTCAACAAAAAAACCTTGGAGATCGCATCCCCAAGGGTGCCAAGAAGAAGAAGCTAGAAGATCAAAATATCAATAAAGGTAATTCTAGACATGCTTTGATTGCTATCAAATCCTCTCCCAATGCTAGGATTGTAGATTCAGGAGAATCACACCACATGGAAGTCACAAAATAAGTCTACTCTTCATTGTATCCGTGAAAAGGTCCTCCTATTTTGATGGGGGACAACTCTCCAGTCAAGGTCAATAGAAATGGAATAATTTAACTCACAAACGGAAGCTTCAATAATTTGCTACACATTCCCAAACTTTTTGTCAATATTATCTCTATGTATCAGATGACAAAATACAACATCAAAAACATAGTTGTATTCACAAATAATGTTGTGGATATATGTGACATGCAAACCAATTCCAAGGTTTCTACCGGTAAGGTAAATCATCAATCCCGACTCTACACATTTTCTGAATTTATTGAACCAGATTCTGCATTACTGTTTACCCATGCTGATAAAAGGAGTAGGATATGGCACGAAAGGTTCAGGAATTCAAATTTAAGATATATGCAACAACTTAGCAAGCAAGGAATGGTTGATGGTCTACTTGACATCCACTTCTCCAAAGGAATTTGTGAGGGATCTGTTCTTGGAAAACACCCTCAAGAGAAATTCGACAAAGGAAAGAGTTAGAAGGCCTCATTTCATTTAGATCTAATCCATAGTGATCTAATGGGGCCTTTTCTGTAGCCATCAATCAGTAAATCAAGGTACATGCTCATTTTTGTTGATGATTTCTCATGCTTCACATGGACTTTATTTCTCAGGAAAAAATCAGAGGTCTTTCAACACCTCAAAGATTTTAAATCCCTTGTTGAAACACATACAGGAAAGAAGATCAAATCCCTCCGAACAGATAATGGGGAGGATTATGTCAACCATGATATATAGAATATTTTTCTTGAGGCTGAGATTCAGTTGCAGCTCATGGTTCCCTATACTCTTCAGCAAAACAAAGTTGTTGAGAGGAAAAATATATCTCTAAAAGAGATGGAATCTTGCATGCTACATGCAAAGTCACTTCTACATATATTATGGGTTGAAGAAATTAATTGTGCAACCTACATATAGAACAGATCTCCCCATAGATATGTCAAGGATAATACCCCCTACGAGGGTTGGAGAGGCCTCAAAACAGAAGTGACCCACTTTCGTATATTTGTTTTTCGTCCATGGGCCAAGATTCCCTCTGAGAAGGGGAAGGCACTTGATCCAAAGAGCACAGAGTGTATATTTGTTGGATAACCTAATGGTGTGAAAGGATATAGACTCATTGATCCCTCCTCACACCAGCTCATCATTGAGCGTAATGTCCAATTCGAGAAAAGTATCTCACATGTACCACAACAGCCGCATGCAAACACTTTTTTTCTTCCACCTGTCAGAGATGATGAGCATGCACATGTCGAATCTTATTCAGATGAGAGTTCTGATTTAGAGGATTTAGATGATTCAAATACCTAGTCAGTCCAGTCAGATGCAGAGTCAGTGCATGCAAATGCAAATGTAGAGCCAAAACAGAGGCCCAAGTGGGCCAAGACTACTCTTGAGGATGTAGGAGATCTTGTTGGGGATCCAGTTTATACTAGGAGGACTCGATCTGATTTCAAGGAGACTCCTCTTGCACTCATTGCCACTGAACCGATGCCACCCAAGCATATTTTCTTAGTTTATTCTTCATATCCACAGTCCTATGGAAAGGCTGTTGGAAATCCCTTTTGGTAATCCACCATGCAGGAGAAGTACATCCTCCTCCTCGAGAAACAGACTTTGGATCTAGTTCCCCTTTTTGCAGGAATGAAAATTTTTAGGTGCATATGGGTCTACAGGACTAAGAGCACAGTAGATGGACAAGCTAAACGATACAAATCTAGGATCGTTTCCAAAGGAGTTCAACAAGTGAACAACATTGAATATGATGAGACCTTCACTCCAGTAGCGAAGATAGGTTCCATATGTTTGGCACTTGCCATTATGGCATACAAGGCATGGGAAGTCCATCATATGGACATGAAGAATGCATTTCTTCATGGAGATCACTCTGAGGAGATCTACATGGAGCATCCCCAAGGCTTCATGTAGGATTCTTCTTTGGTTTGTTGACTAAAGAAGTCTCTTTATGGCCTCAATCAGGCCCCGAGGGCATGGTATGCCAAGATGAACTCCTATCTATTGTCACGTAAATTTTTACATTGTAATTCAGACCCGAATGTTTACATGATCAGGATGAATGATTCACTTCTACTCATATTTTTGTATTTTGATGATTTGTTGATCACCGATAGATCGAATTTCATGATTGTTGCAGTCAAGAGGATTCTTCATGACAGGTTCTTGATGATGGACATGGGTCTTCTACATTTCTTCCTTGGACTTGAGATCACTCAAGATGCATCAGGAATCAAAATGTCTCAATCCAAGTATGCACGAGATCTCCTTGAGAAATTTCACATGACAGAATTCAAGTCTACCCGGACTCAAGTATGGCAGGGGCATTCCACTAGTGAATAGTACACTGTATAGAAAACTAGTGGGGAGCTTTTAGTATCACACACACTCCATACCCGACCTTTCATATGCAGTTGGAGCAGCCTCCAATATCATTGAGGAGTTGCATGAGCTACATTGGAATACTGCAAACTGTATCCTTCAATACTTACAGGGCACCATCACCTTTTGGATTCACTATGAAGCAGACTCTACATTGGACCTTATTGGGTTCATTGATTCTAACTGGGTTGGCGATAGCATTGATCACAATTCCACATTTGGTTACTCACTCGGTCTTGGTTATCGTCCTATCTATTGGTCGAGAAAGAAGAAGGCTTCTATTGCTCTATCTCCAGCCAAGGAAAAGTAAAGAGGGGTAGTTTACATAACCATTCGGGATATGTGGCTACAACATTTTCTCACTGAGTTGGGAATCAAGTTTCATTGGTCGATCGTCATCGGGTGTGAAAACCAGAGCATTCTAAAGTTCTGTAGAAATCCAGTTCAGACACAGTGGACGAAGCACATCAAGATACACATGCACTACATCTAGGACTTTATACACGAGGGGATCATTGACCTGTAGTTATGTCCTTCGATAGAACAAGCGCATACATTTTTCACCAAGACCTTCAGCGAGAAAAGTTTTCTGCAGTCATCTTAAGTGAAGGACACGGTTCCTAGCAATTGTGAGTTCCTTTTTTTACATGCAGTATTGTACTTTGAGGTGGGGTTTCCCACGTGGTTTTTCCTTTTTCCTCACTTTTTTTTCGGTGTATCTTTTGTATTTAGGTGCTTAACATGGTCTCTGTCAAGACCCATTCTTTATTTTCATATAGTATTGATGTTTAGAGTTGTTGGATATACTTCACACACACACCTAAGATTTATTATAAGGTTTTCCCTATGTTTATTAGTCATTATTAGGGTCTCCTATGTTTAGGGAGAATATTTTTCCTACATTCTAGGGAGAATATTCTCTTCAGTTCACACTTCATTTGATTAGTTGAGTGGAGTCTAGATGCCACATTGGATCATCACCAACTAATGCACGGTAACCCTTGGGATTATCCACCAGACAGTTCATTACCCATGATTCCCTTAATATCCTCCTCATATTTTGTTTTGATGAATTAATTGAAGACTAACGAGACTAGGTGGCGGTTTACTCTCATAACTATTGGCCGATTGTGGTAATGCAGTTGCCTCTATACCACCACTAGTTTGAGTTATACATAGTTTACTCTATAGTGGTTCTCTCAATGTGCATTAGTTGAGTTATACATGGTATATCATGTGTAAATTATCACCATTCATTCATTTGGTTAATGAAAATTCTTTGTTCTCCTCTCTGGTTTTCTCTCTTATCTCATTTTCACTTAAAAGAAATTTGTAATTTGCTAGCTAGATCTTATACGTGTAGGTTCATCCACATTTACAATAATAGCACCATTACTAGGTTGTAATTAGTGGAAATTATACTTTAATTTGACCCTGCATAAAAGTAACACGTGAATGGGAATCAATATTGAAACCCTAGGTTGTGCTTATGCCTTGAAATTTGACATGGTTGCATGGTAGATGAAAATGTTGATGGTATGGATGGTTTAGAGACTCAAATACAACTCACACAAATAATTCAACAATCAAATGACAACATTACAACCTAGTTGTGAAGGAGATGAAATTATCCATCATCATAGTTATCGTATTTATCATTGTATTGTGACAAGACCATTTCAATGAACATGATCGTCATTCCTATAGCATCTTCGTCGGAACTTTGCATAAACAATGAATAGTAAAAGGGGCCAACATTGAATTTTTTCAAAATATGCTTCTACAAGTCATGGACATGGTATGAGGAGGAACTAAAAATGTCTTAAGGAATAAAATATGCTTTTAGGACTCTCAAACCATGCACAAGGTCTAAAACCACCACATAGGCCCTATAAATGAAATATTTTACCTATGTGTACTCATAATGGAAACATTACAAGGTTGTAGTATTCTTCAATTTCACCCACTAGCAGTGACTTTGTGTGAATGGGGCCAACATGAAATGTTCGATTTGTGCTTGTATGGACTAGAATTTAACATGGTTATATTAGATGCATGTGTTGACAGTATCATAGGGTTTTGAGACTCAAATAGGACTCACACAAAGAATTAGAAAATCAAACAAGTACAACATAGTGTGAAGGAGGAGTCTAAATCCGGTCTCTGTGGGTAATAGAGTGCCCCAAACAAGTGCCTCAAATTATCTAATAAAGAACAGCGGTGACCAAGGACCAGGGGAAGAGGAGAGAGGAGAAAATGGGGGAACCCTACCTAAGCATAAGGGAATACAAGGCGATAGGAAACATATTTTTGTTGTTCAACATTGTTTTGGAGCATTATATTTAAGTTGTTACTGTAATTACTTAGTTGGATACCATGGAAAATTCCATATTCACCACATTCAAAGTAGATGATCAATTATGATAAATAAAAAGAAAGGTTGAACTCGTTGTAGGATTTTACTTGGGTATGTTTTCACTTGAGTAACCAGTGGAAAGTTTCATGGGTTTTCTAGAACAATCACTTGGGTATGTGTTGTGCCTTTCATTGCTTATCCAAATTCATTGTTCTCCCTAATGTGTCATGGTTAATGCATCCATCTAAGCTCCCTTTTATTTTAAAATGTGACTATATCTCGTTGCATTCCTAGATTATATGTGGTTATGTAATACTATAGCAATAGTTATATTTATATTATTATTAATATTGTCCAAAAATGTGAGGTTTATCTTTCCCCTTGCTTATCTTTGCATCCTAATAATTTACATTGGTTCTTTTATGATCAAGTTGATCAATATAGTAGGGTTGATATTTTTTTACATTGAGAGAAGCAAAGTTTCTTTATAACGAGTATACCGAAAAATTCTCATCAAATATGGAAAATTAAGAACACAACCTTAAAAATAACCTCAATATTAGTCAATCATGGTATGTGCAAAAGACACATGTTCTACTTTAAAGCCATACCTACCAACACATTTAGTAGACAATATAATGAATGCCACCTTTTCTCCCACACTACATTGAGAGAGAAGTTAATGTTTTCTAGTGAAATCATGGCTTATATCCTTATTTTATATGGTGAACCCTTTTTGTTTTTCTAGTGGGTAGATTTTGTAAAAAAGAATGAAAATTGCAAATGTTTATATTCAAAATTTTGGAGATAGAACTTAAGGCTTATGTACAATTGACCTTTGGGATTTACAAAGTTGATATAGTTTGACCATGGAGTTATATTTTAAGCATAAGATGAAGTTGAAACTATTGATCCAACAAGACTATAAATATAGGGTTTTAGTTTGTAACAAGAGGACCATATTGGGTAGACTCCTAAAATTATAATGTAAAAAAATACTTTAAGAAACATTGCAAAGTGTGGTTTTGGTTTCAATATTTTCTCTTCAAAACTATTTGTGAGTGTTGTTATCAAGTTTTTTATAGGTAATTGTTGCATCTTTCTTAGATATCTAATATAATATATGTTGGTTTGTTGAATTCATTTTCATGTTTTCTAACCTTTAATCAAATATTCAATTCTAAATGCGTTGTTTTGTGGTTATGCTTATAGTATGCCATGTTTATGTTAATTTATATTCAACTTAGCTATCTCAATTTTATATTTCATTTTTTTCATTCAATGAAGAAACATTGAAATATTTTGTTGAATATAGAGACTAACATTCACTTTGAGAGGTTGATGTGTTGTCTTGATGATCAAAGTGTGTTCATTTCAATTTTTGTTTCCAATGTCCTTCAATTATCTTAGCATAATAGTTTAACTTCTTCTCTTAGAATGAACTTAGGTTTTCAAGACAAATATAGGAAAGCTAAGGTTTACCAAACCCTCTCTTACTTGAAGTTTTAATGTAGTTTCAAAACTATTGGTTGGATATTAATAGATTTACCATGGAGGTATTGGGTTAGCATCCCTTCAGTTCCCTTAAGCTGTAATCATAAAAAGGGTGATAAAAGGAACAATATGGAACAGTTTTTCTTCATATTAAAATGCACAATCATCGTATATCAAAGGAAATGAATAAATAAAGGGATTGATTTCTTTAATGACTTCAAATGCTAATTTTATAGGGTTTAGTGGAAAACAATTAAGTTTCTCACCTTGTGCCTATTGAAAAGAATATAAATGAGCTTTCTCTACAAAATCCAATAAATACAACTCTTCTCTTGGATACACATGGCTTTGTTTAAGGCATTTCCTTGAGGGTTGTTTTGAAAAAATTATAGCAAAGTTAATTAAACAAATTGTTTGAACAAATTGTCACTACCATAATCAACATTATTATTAGGTGATCATCATCATGGTTGTCTCCATGGTCATCATCACTATCATAATTATCATCGTCTTCATCATCATTTTCTTCATCATCGTCTTCATCATCATCTTCATCATAATTGTCCACAGTCATCATCATCGTCATCGTCGTCATCATCGTAAAATGTCAACATCATCGTCATTAACATTATGGTGTTGATCATCATCATATCATCATTATTAGTGATGGTTTTCATCATAAATAATGATCCTTGTCACCATTGTCACCACCAATAATCAACCAATGGCATCATCCTCTCCTCCTCATCATCATCATCATATTCGTCATTATCATCATCCTACTCCTCATCATCATCATCATACGTCGTCATTGTCATCATAGTCATAGTCATTGTCATTGTCATCATCATTGTATTATCCTAATGACTTATATATATAACACATAATCCCTAACTTTGGTAACTCCTAAGTCCACTAACCCCTTACACCTAACCCCCATAGTTTTTAACATCTAACCCTTTACCCATAAACCCTATAACCCAACAAACCTTAATCATGATAGCTCATATACCCTTTAACAAATATAATCATTGTTAACTAATAACTATATACCATAATAAATGGAGACATAAACAGATAAAATTTATAACCCCTAACCCAAATTTTAATTTCTAATGTTATGAAACCATGACCTTATAAACCTAATCTCTAACCTTTGTAACTCTAATTTCTAAAATCATTACCCCTAACCACTATAACCCATGTAACCCTCTATCCCCTAACCCCTATGAAGCATAATGCCTAAAAATTATGACCTCTAATCCCTATAATGACTATTATCCCTTTCCCTTAACTAATATTAACTATATAAATACTATAAATTCTATAATATGCAACACATAAAACCTTATCCTAATCCTTAAAAATTGTAACCTAAAACCTTTGTATTCCCTAATACATCTAACAATTATTATTCCTAATCCAAAAACGTATTTCCTATAATAACTAGCGTCCATAATATATAATATATATGAATAGAAATTAGTTATAATATGTAAACCTTACTAATGTTTATATATAAACCCTTACTAAATAATATAGACATTAGTAGGGGTTATATATAATATAGGCATTAGTTATATAAATAAACCTTACTAATGTCTATAATATATAACCCCTAACCCAACTACTATAATTTCAAACCAATATTATACCCAAATAAATCTTAGTCAAGGGTTAAAGGGAGGAAGAATGTAGTTGAGGGAAATTCATCTCAATCTTGGAAGAAGGGGAAGAGTTGTTCGAAAACTGCTAGGAAGCCCCTGGAGCATGTGGGGCAGGAATTGTCACTACCTCTCTTGTTATGTCCAATTCCAGTCTCACCTAGGCGGGCGTATTATCAGACTTGCTCTGCAGTGCCCCTTAATTTTTTGTTTGAATTTGTGTTATCCCTTGAGACCCAGAAGCATAACCTATTATTTAAGCACTACCACTTCGTAAAGATCCATATCCTTTTCCAACCTCCCCACTGTTACTAGTACCGAATAGGAAGGACCCCCAACTCCAAGAAAATACCATAACATGGGAGGGAAGTTGGATAGAGAAAGTGTTGTTGGCCAACCAATTCCAAAATAAAGATGGAGGAATTGGAGAAATCGAGCCAGTAAACCCCCACATGGACACAAGGAAACAAAGGCCTTGGTCATTGCGGTGCAAGGAGACAGAGACCTCAAGCCACTACATGCGTAAAGAGATAGAGACCTCAACATCAGACACTATTGAGGAACCAATAATGGTGAGCAATAATGGACTATTTTTTTTCCATGTGGGCTTACTAAATTATTCAGCGGGGCTTCAAAGAAAATGGGAGGTTGTTAGATTCATAGGCAATAATGGTGTTGTTGTTGTATTGTTTAGATTTAGAACAAACCAATAATGAGATAACATAATTCATAACCCTTAGTAGAGGGTTAAATGGATGAAGAGTATAGTCGAGGAGATCTCAAGCAAGTAAACCCCCGCCAGTAACTAGCGTTGAGAAAAACCTAAACCATATGATTTCTTAATCAACACGAAAATGGACTTTGCTCACAAACTAGAAAGGACTAGAATTTTCTCATCCTGTGTAAAGTTAAACTCTTGTTAGGGTTTTGGTTGGATTAACTTCTTTAAGAATTAGCATTACTTTGTTATAATGACCTCCTTGTTAAACAAGAACTTCGATAACAGTGCAATTTTTTGTGTTGTTTAAGGTGTGTGCGCATACGTGTAGAAGTAATAGACACACTTGACTCTCGTTGCCCACTCGACAACCAACAAGGCGCAACCACGAAGTTCATCAAGAATCGCGAGCACCTGTGAGAGTAACTGCAAGCAATAAGCGACCATAGACACAAGGCGCACAATGCAAACATTTAGCGACATCTTGGGTTGCATGCGATGTCTGTGAACAGAGAGGGAAGGATCCGTGAAGATCTTTACTATTTTAACGCGGAAAGAAGGGTTTTATCTTGGATTCCATTTGCTTTCTGGAGAGAAGGTCGGTGGAAGCTCTGGCCGGCTGCTGGGGAAGAAACTAGTAATCTCATTCGGGTGTCTGGGGGCTCACTGCCTTTTAAAGGGAGCTCGAGACTCTTGTCTGACCTTTAGTTCTAACACCGCACGAAATAATCACACACGCAGACATGACTCCTAAGGCTACGAGGGGTGTCTACATCCCACCCGTCTTGATCCCAACACATGGAAGGTTTATCAGCCAAGTACAACTTTATCTACAAAGAACAACACCCTCATTACAGACTCAGAAAATCTAATGTACTTAAATCAGGTTGCAAGTAAGTATTTTATTAATAATAACAATAAAGTTACAATATAGCATGAAATATTAAACACCTTACATTTATATCACATATTTGGGCCATGATTTACAATTACAATCTCTCCTATATGCTACAACCATAAGATTTACAATGACCTTACTAGATAGAACATTCAAATAAACATGAGGAGATCACAACTCGAGGTCATTTAAGATCATAAATTTCATTAATAATGCAATAATAACAACGCCATTCCTCCTTGTAAGTTATCTACCCAAACTACACTCTATATACTATGTTTACCAAAACAATACCCTTCCATATTTCAGAAACAATGTGAACCATAACGTTACCTTTACATATCACCTTAACAATAAAAATTTAGGTCCGCAACATTTTGATTAGGATCCAGGTACATTATTACAACGGAAAAATGGTAGTAACATTTTCACTAAAATGACAATACCCTTACCCTATGGTCAATTTATAAAGATAACCTCATATTTATAGTCAAGTCATGGTTGCATACATCGGTATATAAAAATGACAACGTTTAAAAGGGACACATTTAAAAGTATCAAAATTAAAAAAGGCAATATATAAATTGGCGAATTTTTTAAATGACAAAATTTAAAAGGCCAAAATCATCTCAGTTCTCTATTGAAACATTACTCATTTTGGACCGAACATTGAGTCAATACTCATATCCGATAGTCATAAATAAGAGCCATTATAACCAACACAGTCATATTGAATGCCATTAATGGGTACAGGAGCGCCATCCATGCACAGAGAGGGGAATTAACGCAGACTGAGGTTATTCAAACGCAATCAATGTGGGCGTAGAATCTGATGTTACAGCAAATGTAAACAACACAACCATTAAGATGCGATCAAATAAAACGCAGAACTGGAATTCGACGACGGAAACACTAACCATCAATCGTTGGGATAACCAACAAATGCAAAAGAGGTTAAATGGTTAATCCCAACGTTGTATGAACATACATATATGAAGGCCGGTGCTTAGGCCGATTTAGGCAGGCAAGATTCACCATTGAACGACATTTATTATGCCATGCTATGGTTGTTGATCAGACGGTAAAGGCAGCACTAAAGGACTGGCTGGTTGTAAATACTAACTGTAGCTAAATATAAAAGTCTACATTGAATGGATAAACACCGGGGTTGGAGGCGCCTTGGACGCATTGCTCTCCATGAATAAAATTTATAAAGGCCCGAACCATGGCTGTAGCAGTGAATTAACATAGCACACCAAATGAATGGATGAAAACGATGGGAATATGAGAGCGCTAAACCAAGCAATTAATAAATTGTCTGACCTTTGGAGGTAGGTGTGATTTCTTAGCCAATGACGCAATGGAAAGGGGAATTTCTTTATGGGTGCAGCCGATGACTCAAAGTTTAGGAAAATAGAGTTGCAACTGAGGAATTAATTACACCGGGAATCGAAACAATTGACCATTGCAGGCGTGAATTAAAGCGGCCTCTGACATTTACACAAATTTAAAGTGTGTGTTACAGCGCTTCAATCAAGACCAGCAATTAAGGAAGGAGGAGACCATGCGGTAGGCGAGAGCGCGATGTGAGGGCAAGATCAAAATGAATGGCGTTAGGTGGTCTATATGGTTGCAACCGCAAAACACTACCATCGCCCGGTGTAAAAAAATATAAAAGTGATACATGCGACAAGAGCGAGGAATTTGACACAACTTTCGTTCCTCTACCGCAAGCGCGTAATGGGGAGGGCTACCGAACGTGGACCTCCACCAATCGCCGGTGCCCACGACTTGTTGGCAAATGTGAAGGTCGAACTTCATGCCATTTTAGCGAACAATAAATTGAGAATTGAAGGGAAAAAGGGTGAAATTGAAGAACTGCGAAGGGAAGGAGGTGCATGCCATAAGGTTGAGAATGCAAAGGAGTAGAATGAAAATAGGGGCACGAGCCATCAAATGATTTGCCAAGGTAAAATTAAAAAGCGTCAATAGAGACCGAGTTGAGAAGCCTTGGCCCATTAACCTTCGGTAATATCCAGAATGTAGGTAACTAAAAGTTGGTTGTCAGAAGGTATTATTATCGGCGAAGAGCCTGCTCGGAGATATACACCAATCTTTGACGGTGAATTCTTTTAGATTCTAGTACCTTAATAGCGGAACGGAATGGAATAATTTCCCTTTTCTAGGTTCCAGGTAAAATGCAGGCACAAAAGTCAATAATTATACCCAATGCCAGAATGCCGAGGAAACAAGTAGACATGCAAATTAATCATTCCTTTTTCCGGTCGAAGTCCATTAAACATGCAAACGCATAAATCACCAGCATCCATCATTCAAAAAAGTGTATACGTTGCTTTTCTGCTCCAATGGCTCAGATCCCCTTCTGCTTCGCTTAGGCCGTCGAGACCTCCATAGTACCTCCGTGTCCTTCCAGGGTACTCTGCTTCCCCCTTAGCCTCCAGAGCCACAAAGGGGCCACACACTATCGAGATGGTAGATCTAGCTTCCCAACTCACCTCACAAGGCCGAGCTACAACTCCTATACTAGCTGGAAAATCCCAACTCCTCGCAAGAAAACAGTCAAGCCACAATCCGGCGCGTAACGATACGCTATCTTGGCTCCCCATCTTCCTCATCTACCTTTCTTTTATAGAGTTTGGAGACCCACCCTTGCCTAAATCACATTCATTTTAAGTTTTAATGAAAACCTCTAAAATTTCTCCATTTTACAAGTGTCGCACTCATACCCCGCGTTCTCCAAAATTATTTTTCTTTAAATTTATTAAAAGGCTCATTTCCCTATTATTTTTTATTATTCCCTTTGCCCTTTTTTTTTTTTTTTTTTAAACCAAAAGGTAAAATCGGCTAATTAATCTTTTCATTTTATTATTTTATTTAATTATCTTTTGTTCTTTCACAAATTAGGAAATAATTTCTTCTTTGCAAAATTTTAAAACCATTGGTTTAATTTAATTCTTACCCTCATTATTTACCCCAAGAAATTTATGAAGACCCA
The DNA here is from genome assembly GCA_010110895.2 of Picea sitchensis. Classification (NCBI taxonomy): domain Eukaryota; kingdom Viridiplantae; phylum Streptophyta; class Pinopsida; order Pinales; family Pinaceae; genus Picea; species Picea sitchensis. The sequence continues at coordinate 104,175 of SNQJ01S0025588.1, forward strand.
ACTATTATTGTTATTTACTTAAGTGGGTTTGTTGAGTATATTTTTAATACTTTAGGGCCTTTTTCAAGTTTACACTAAAATTTTTACCATAGAAAAGTCTTAGGCTTAGGACATAGATTGAGCTAAACAATTAGTTAGGGGAGTTGTTTAAGGATTTCTTAAGGTGTGTTAATGTCTTAGGGGCGTCTAGGTTTTATTTCTTCCTCATCATCGGTCGCGGCGTGACCTTTAGGGCCTCGTGCTCTAAGGGTACCACTACGCCTTGTTAGTTCTTTAGCAATGTGCCCTTAAGGATGAACCATGTGCTCAAAGGGTGCCACTTTCAACTTCTTCTGTTTTCTTTGTCGCAGCGTGCCTTCAGGATGCAAGTGCTCAAGAGGTGCCACTCGCCGACAGCGATTGGTAGACATCTATAACCCTTGGAGTCAACACCATGCCGTGAACTTGTGGCAATGGAGATTAGGGCTCTCTAAGGTATAAGGCCCCTGCCTTATTTCGTGACCCTTAGAATCATCGTGTGCGATTGTCGCAGTCTTCCCTCCGGCATCGTGGATCCTCTCGAACTAGGTAATCGTTAACCTCTGATTCGACCGCGATTGAAGTGCTAATGGGGCAATGAGGGTTGTTGTCACACCTCTCCTCAACCTCTCTTGAAATCATGTGTGGCCCCTTTACTCCATATGTGAGTTTGAGTCAACCTCTCTTGAAATCATGTGTGGCCCCTTTACTCCATATGTGAGTTTGGTCGACAAGCTATCATCAGCCTGCATCATCAACAATCGTGTCAGAACATGTCAATCATCAAATCATCAAATCAATGAAATATCACAGTAAATAAATCAACCCAATTAGCACACTCCCTGACTCAATCCAGAGTCCAAGGGGTTCCACCGATGCCTCTGCATCATCAAGGTCCAAAACCCTGCACACTCAATAAAACTGAGTCAATAGCACCTGTCTACATCAAATAGTAAAACATCATGTCGTCTATCATAACGCATCATAATCAAGTATAAATGTTTTAACATCAGAAAAGTCCAGATCACTTGCGAGCAACTGTCCTCAAATAATAAGTTTTCTCAGTGCGCTAGAGCAGGATGTTACATTTGTTCTTTTGAAAACATTATAGAGTAGGTATAATTGTCCATGAAGATTGGACATTTTTTCATTTTCATTCCTACACAAGAGATTTGAAGTTCAAATATAGGGTTTTCCGAATAGTACATTTTGAACTGCCTATTGAGGACTTGATTGTAGATAGAGTTCAAACAAAGAATATACCAAAACATGTTTGGGTCATTTCCTTCTTAAAAATACAATATTTGTTGACTTAGTGAGATAAATATTTTAGGCATTTCAAATTGTTGGGAATTGTTTCTTAGATAGATTTTCTCTTAGCTAGTGTTTCAAAGGGTTAGTTGAGTGTTCAATTTTCATCCATCGTATTAGAGTTCTAATTGGATAGAATGGTTATATAAATAATACACAAGATCCTTTGTTCCTATGTTCATGGATTTGAACAGTGATTCACACGCTCATTAAGTCCTTGAAGTCCCACTTGAACTTATTGTTGGGCTTATGCTTTGACATATAAAAACCACCTTTAATACCTTTCTTTTTGGAATTTTACTACCATCTACGACATATTCCACCAATTTTTCATACCATATCCCGATAAAAGGATTGATAGAGGTATTTATTTAATTTAGTTTTATTTTCTATTTAACATTCAAAATAATGCTAAACATTGAATTTTCTGAATTATTTTACCATAAAAACTTATTTCTCCAAGATTAGCATACTTGCAAGATGATCTGGGAGAAATGGCCACTTGGAGTTTGTTCCTTATCTTCATGGCCTCTTGGTTTCTCATAAAATCCTTCACACATGCCATGTCAAAGCATGGTCAACTCACCTACTCTACTGGAAAATACTCTGCTTTTTAGCAAAAAATCCACCAGATTCGTACTAAACTCGATTTGAGCACGATATTTGGCATATGAATGTTGGGATTCGAGCCCAATAGAGGAAATGGACCTGATACAAGGGTTTTAGATCATATTTACTAGCTAATAAGTTAAATAAACCTTTGTATAAGTACCAAAACATGTGAAGCAAGTTATAGTTTTTGAATTCAGATTTTGATTTCCTCTTGTATTGGCTGTAGCTTTCTACTTGCAGTGACTTAGTGAAGATATGTAGATAATTTTATCATCAATATATGAGTTTATGCTGGGTTTCATCATTAGATATATTTTACATGCACAGTGAAGAGGTGGAGGGGCCATTTTGAAACTGTGCATCATTCTTTTGTATGTATATGTTTATATTTCCATTAGCTTCTTATTTCTGCATTAGTTTCTTATTTCTTATTTTTCTTTTTATGTTCATAAACTGATATGTTTTGATTCAAACTGTACCTTTAATTTCATATTTCAGCACTGGTTATTAATTTTTAAGATCAGATCTAAGTTATAATAAAGAAATCTTACACCAACAACCCATACCAAGAAAAAGGAACACTGTTGTGAGGCCCTTTCCAATGGATGTTTCACCTCATAGCTTGATTTTCAGTCATTGGAAGCCTTTATGGAGATTGGTTAAGAATCTAGTTAATTTCTATAAGTGTGATTAAAGCTCTCTTTTAAAATCTTTGGATTTCTTTAGCTGTCGGAGTATTGTTGCAAGGTCCTTGCCAAGGGATAGTCCACCTTGAAACCTATTTTTCTACCATTCGAGAAGTGACAATCCAAGATTAAAAAGATTTAGGATTTACTTTCTATCTGATACCTTTTACTTCTTGCATATGTGACTTAGACTTTTCAACCCCTAACCTCGTCATGTTGTCAAAATATTGTTGCAAGGAGCTTACAATCATTGTGGCAAATTTCACCTTGTGACCTGATTTTGTACCATTGGAATTGTGACAAGTAAGGGTTCAAAGACTTAGATTTTGCTTTCTATTTTGAATAGTTGTCTTTTTAGCTTCAAAACATAAAGAATTTTCCATTTACTACCTCAGTTTTCCCATTTGCATGAGGGTGAAATGTTGTGTTATGTGTGAGTTTGGTATCTGTCCAGCTCCATAACATAGTCGAAAAGCTGCTCAAGAAGCCTTTTTTCGTTGTCATAAATAATGGAGTCAAGAAGTCAAAAGTGCATCTGACACATATTCAAAGAAGAATTGTGCCGCCTCCTTCTTAGTGATTTTCTTCTTGTTAGGAATAAAATTTGTTATTTTATTAAAATGATACACAATCACAAAGATGTAGTCATATGTTTGGGTCATCCCATCAAGAAAGTTATTAGATATACTTTCCCAAGTCCTTGAAGGATTTGGAAGGATAATTTCAATGTTTTATGGATTTTATTGTGCACACATTGATAGTGAGGGAATCTAGATGAATTATGTTAGGGTTTATAATTTCTTAAAAATCAATTAAATATAAAATTTACCAATAAAAAAATAAAAACTTTAACTAATAAAAAATAAATAATAAACACCCTTATATTGTGTGCTGACAGATAGGGCCATGACTGAAAACACGTGTCGGTTGGCCACCAACCTGATATGCATTAAAGGCACTCATCATTCCAACGCTGAGAGACCTGACATTTAGTGAGGAAAATTTCATCAAGAAACTTTAGTGGCATATGCATGATCTTCATCGTTGCACCATAAGTGGGTTATTGTTTGACCCTTAGTATTCTTGATTGCTACAATGACAAACATAATTTGGATTTTCATAATAGTCTCGTTGTTGGAGGACTTTGATCTTCATTGTACTAGTTTTTTAGGACTTCATGTATAAATTTCAAAGCCTCGAGGGCACCATGCACTTATGCAAAAAACACTAAGATGGAATCTATATGCTACTAGAGAATTATTAGCATGGTGTTGAACATTTTCATGCGCTTGTAAAATATTTGAAAAAATGTACAAACATTGTGAGAGGATGCATGTTCACTATTTGAAAAAATAAAGGGATGGCTTTGGATCTCATGAGAGAAGGGGCATTCATTTTTTTGTGAGAATGTTATAGGGGAAAACTATCACCTTATAGGTTGAGAGTTTGGAGATTATACTTTATGTTTCCTTTCCATTACATGAACTAGTAGTTGACTTTATGGATAGTAGGGTTGTGGTAAATTTATATCACCAAAAGAAATCATGAGATCCGACCTTGGTAGTGTCCTTTTCAGACTTCAAAATACCATAAAGTAAAAATGAAAAACTTCTTGTAATATTGGACATAGGGAAGATTTGGGATTTTATGTTTATAGTGTCATAGGTTTCCCTACTTGACTTGAACATAAAACCTCATTGTATATTATTTTTTTAGTTTCCAAGGTTGGATGGATTTTGGGCCTTTCTAGTTTTTGATCTCACAAGTCTCATATGCAATGATGTTTCTAAAATGGGTTATTTTGTTTTGCATGGTTGGATGGATTTTGGGCCTTTATATTTTCCGATTTCACAATTCTCATATGCAATGTTGTTTCTAAAATGGGTTATTGTTAGTTTAGGTCCATAATAGCCATGTAAATTTCAAAAGTAATGTTGTTGGGTTATAAAATTTATTTCACATACCCACCAAAAGATTGAGCTTGATTCTATAATAATTTAGGTTTGTGGAGTTTGAGAAACTTTGTAGAATTATGTTAAAATAAATGCAAGGGTTCCTTCAAGTGCTCGATGGAATCGACAACTAGATCAACACAATTTGGGTCTTTTATGTTAATATTAAATGTCAACTCAACACTTTGATGGTAATTAATATATATCATGTGGCACCTCCTATAATTCCAATATTCCATCATGTTGATACAATCAATAATAGGTGGAAGGACATGTGGCTCAATTAAATCTTACCATAAGGTAGTGGTGATACAAACAAGAGGTACTAGGTGGACAAGTTGAAAATTTAGAAAGACTCATGTGGTAAGATGGTGTATTTTATGAGTAAGTCGAGGGGTCTTAGTATTTCACCAAAAAATCTCTAGTTCCCTTGCCTTCATATCTAAATGACTACTTTAATGGATTTTATAAGTATTTTAGTTGTGGGATATTGAATAGTTTTTGCATTCTTTGTTTCTTATGTTGCATAACTTCATCAATGAACTCGATATTATACTTAACCACATGATATAATATTTTGGTTCCAACAAATGTATGTAATCAAGGACTTATGTCTCTCAATATGCATAAATATTTGAACTAATCCATCAAGTCACTAAAGCTAAAATCCATTATATTTCAAGTCTAGGACATCCTAATGGCATAGTCCATAAATTATCTTTGTTAAGATTCTACCTGGCATAGGTCCCCACCATATTAAGATCTTAAGGATTGAAAAAAATAATTCATGTATGTAGAAAAAATAGGGAAGGCTATTGATATGGACACACAAAAACTATTAGATAGACATGTGGCAAAAGCATGAAGGATCCATGTCATTATAGGTGATTCCATGAAGACCAATCAAAATATACCACAAGGAAGCATAAAGTAAATAAATAGGGAAAAGAAGACTCAAACTTCCACATGGTAGTGAGGTCATGGGTACTTGTAGAGGCAAGGGGAATTTTTCCTTCAAAAATTGGCTAAGTGTTGGGACTAGTCATGAAGTAGGATTAAGGCATATTTATTAAGTAGTTAGAGTTAACCTAGTTAGGGAGTTTTGTGTCCTAATGTTTCACAAATTGCATAAAACTATCTTTGATGCTTCGTTACAATCATTTAATAATATTTTTTGTATAGTTTACCATATTATTTATGGGTTTCATATTCCTAAGCTATGCATGTTGTCTTAAAGACTTAACACCATTTAGTTTTGGAATTCATAAGTTTATAGTTTTGAGGAATTAAGAGGCTCTAAGCCTTCCTATATTTTAATAAGCATAAATATGTCAATGAACCCAATGAAGTAAAAAGTCATAATTCATAAGTATTTTGGATCCTTGAATGCCCTAGTAGATTTGGATTCCTTTACATGGAACATTGGAAGCATGGCATTGCTCCACCTAGAATTTTCCTATGAACATGGAAAGTCTATAAGAAGAGGGCCTAAGGTATTGAAGAGATTCCATTTTAAAACTGCAACCACTCACATAATTATACATGGAAGACACATTAGGAACAACTAGATTACACATAGACCATAGACCAATTGGATTTGTATGTCCTAAATACTCATACATTTGGATGTGGTGATTCCTACCTTGGAAAACTCAAGGAAAGAGTGAGATTCATTTGTTTCATTGATGGATGATAAGTATGAAGTTTCATGGTGCTTTGTATACTTTGAGCACATTTCATGTTTTATATTAGATGAATGTCTTTAAAGAAACCTAGAACTAGAAGGGTCAAGGTCGACTCAAGGATCACTGGTTTTTGTAGTAGGAGATTGATACCAAATATGATGAATTATACATTTTACATGCCCATTTTTGTTCTAGTTATCAGGTTGTCTTTGCTATAATTATACAAATTTAAAAAGGATGTGGATAAAATCATATGGCTTTTAGGGAAATATATCAATACTAGTTGCATACTACATACATAGAATTTTGTAAAGTAGATGAACTCTTTAACATTAATAGTTACTAGTAGATAGAAGAAGTGAGGGAATCTTTCGTATTCTAGTATTTTAGACCTATTTACAAGGATTTTTTAGCAACCAACATTCAAGGCACAATTACATCCCATTTTCACTCTTAAAACTAAGAATAAGAAGAAGTATATAGGGAATAATGAGTGGCAAGTTACATTCTATTTGTGAGAATAATAATGGCTAATTTATATGAGGACCAAAGAGGCATCTTTATCGGTGCTCATTTTTAGGTCTATAACATCCATACTCACCACAACCCAATAGTACTTATAGTCCAAAATATGAGATATCATTTTGGGGATTATTTGTGTAAACATAGTCATTTTAATTGATGACCCATATCCCGTGATTATTAGTTTTAATTGCTTTGATTTTGACCTTCATTTTGTCCTCAAGGTTAGACTCCAACCAAAGAAAAAAACACAATAGTTTCCATTGTGTGAAATGTTTTACTGTCATTTCATATTTGATTGAGTTTAGGTAAGCTTAGAGGAGAACTCAGAGAGGTTTTCAATCACATGCTCCTTTTGGTTATGGAAAACTAGTAGGATTTCCATAAGGCAAAGTTTGTAGACATGAGGGGGCATGCTTGGGATTAATGAAGTATAAGAGGAAGCAATGAATTCCTGGAATGGGTAGCATGGAAGGAGATAGGATGGAGCACTCAGTGGGAACTTCTTGTTGTATATAAGTTGCAAATTTGGTCTAATGAGAAGGAAAGGGACCATTAGCATCAATGAAGCTAAGGGGTGACTCTTGATTAGACTGGCTCCAAAAGATAACCCTTTACTTGAAGGAAATGGTTCTATTTGTAAACTTTGTTTGGGGCTCTTGGATTTCCAGCTTCCCAACTCCTTGACTGCCCTATACTCTTCATTTCCCAAAAAAGTTGCAACTTCTAGACTTGGACAAAAAATTACAAATTCACTAATAATGAAATTCATGCAACTTGACGTATACTTACCGAGATGGGTGAAATTTTTTATAACTAACTTTTCACGTGGAAAAGAAAATTTTCCCACTTTTGGTTTAAGTTTACTAGCCTAAGGTCTATATTGACATTTTTATGTGAAATATAGAAAGTACATTCTTAAGCATTTCCACTTGCTTAGTGGGAAATATTACATGATCATTAAGGAATAATTTCTCAATGTCTTGTATTTCATTGGCAATGAGCTTCTTTGGTTCAATCCTTTGGACAACCCTTAATCAAAATTAATTAAACAAAATGTCTACTTATTTGGGATAATGATGTGGAAAAATAGTAAATTTATCATGACTTTCATATTAAAAAATGAATCTAAAATATATTTCATAATGATGGCCACTTCAACCTATGCACCTTGAACACTTGATTATTGAAAACCCATATGCATAGGAAGTTTGGTTACCTTGAATTAGTTGAGAGCGTGTATATGAGTGGAAATTAATGAATGTGTCAAAATATAAAAAAACATTTTATATATCTCACTATATACAATTTTGGATAACTATATATCTGATTCAATCGACTGAAGGTACAACCAAATAGGTACTTGTCAGATATTTATTCCTCGAGTGAGAGAATCTTAGGAAAAATAGAGGGAAATGCGACTGCATCTAGTAGATTTCATATGTGAACAACAACTAGAGGTGAAAAGGTCAGAAGAAAATTTCGTAGAGACATGGAACTTTTTCTTGTCGAAGAAGGATCATGCTCTTATGATGATGAGAGCATAGGAGACATAGAGGTACCACTCAAGTATAAGCATCTAGTGAAACAATGGGTACCAAAGGAACTTCCTCCATTGGACAATGACTTCATTATCAACAATAGGACGTATATGTAATGAACCGCCTCGTTACGACAACCATTCTAGTATGCAGGTGCAATTTTTTTTATTTTTTTTCTTTTGTTTTAAAGGTGTGTGTGCGTATGTGTACAGGGAAGCAACAACAACCCATTCGTCTCTGCGTCACCACCCGACGACGAATACGATGCAACCAAGGATGAACATAAGAAGATGACCCTATCATCTCCTTTCTAATTACAACAACATTGACATAAGTATAGATCATATGTTCCAACTCTAATCTCGCCATCATGTTTGTAAGGTAAGAACCACAATTTCCTATTCACCAAGATATTACAACTAGGAACTTTATAAGACAATTATTCCATGACCTCGGTATGCCATAACATTTTTCCTTACCTATAGCAATACAATTTTCATCATAAGTCTATTATTTGGAAGGAACCAATAATTCATAACTATTACATACCAACACCCTTTTTTGTAATCACTACAATTTACAATATACATCACAACAAGAGGAATCACATTTAAATATACAATTAATTATTCATCAAACATGATAGCACAAACCCCAAACAACCTATCAACACTTTATAAATTTACCTTGAGACAAATGCAACAAGATTATATGAATGGTTTCAACACCTCAACTAAGTTAATCACTTACATGTTTCTTACTTCTCAATCATGTATTGTATACAATTACTCAATTCCAAAAGCGTCAACAATGATAACTAAGACTTCCCTATAATATTAACAACATAAATCATTCAATAGATATTTAGTATTTAGATTTCCTTCAACAAATATAACCAAGACTTCCCTATGATATAATTGTAACAACATCTAAACATTGATATATTTTAATAATTAGATTTCTTTTGCAGATTATGAGGGAACAATTCCCTTTGAGTTCAACCAACCAATATAATTAAAAATCTATAATAGCATACCTATCCCCATATGCATGACAATACCAACAATTTAATATGCATAATTAATTTAAAATATGCGAAACGATACCCAATAAGCAATAAAATTTCTATGATGACAAGCCCATCATGCAACATCATTGATTATTAATTTCAGGCAACCGCAATTTGATCCATACCCTACCATTATTACTAATGCTATTCCACATGGTCATTAGCATTGATTTTACAATATATACTTCGCTATCATCCATTAACATGCAATTAACAGGCAGTAAAAGTGCAATTATACAGCAACCTTAACGTAGCAATTTGATCAATATGTACCTTGCGTATTAAACAATATCCAAATGCGATTTGAAACAATATCCAACTACGAATTTAACTGCGAATTTAACTGAGATTGAACAATATTAATATTAAACAATATCAACTGCGAATTAAACTGAGGGTTAACTGCGATTGAACAATATCAATATTATACGATAACAAACTGCGAATTATACTGAGAATTTAACTGAGATTGAACAATATTAATATTAAACAATATCAACTGCGAATTAAACCAAGGGTTAACTGCGATTGAACAATATCAATATTATACGATAACAAACTACGAATTATACTGCGAATTTACTGCGATTTGAACAGTAACAATATCAGACTGTGAATTTAAACAATAGCAAACTGCGAAATGAACAATATCTCGGCAGCGAACCATTGGCAACCAGACTACACGAATTTTGAGAGCTGGAAGCGTTTGTTTTTTTAAAGGCAGGTTGAATTTTTACATAAACACTTCAATTTTGAGAGCTCGCGTTAACTTAAAATTCTATTCAGGGAGTTTAAGAAGGACCCAAGCAATGCCATAAGGAAATCTGCCATTCCAGGAAGGAAACTAAGGACGACCCCACAAAATTCGACTACATGCAGATACGCCAGCCAGAACGAATTTTGATTGCCAGAACAAAAGGGATTGCCAGAGCGTAAAATGTTGCCAGAGCATTTTAAAACCTTCCTGATCGAAATTGATTTCCTGAGCGTTTTTAATTCTCCTTGAACGAAAATGATTTCCAGAGCGTTTAAATTCAAACGGTTCGTCCCTACCTCTATATACAAATGCCCATAGAAGTGGTGAACATCCGCAGCCAAAAAAACGCCCATAGAGATCATAACGCTCACAGTCAACTAAAATGATCCAACAGTAAAAAAAAAAAAAACCCAGATATATACAGCAGCAATGCAGTAAGTCTTGTTTTTATCCACAACGCGCGGAGAAGGGAAACAAAGGGATAATTATTCTCCTACAGTGTTGAATTCAACAATAGAGACAATGTTCTTACAACGGTTACTCAAAGACTGCCGGAGTAAATAGATAAAACACTCATTCCAGCCAACCAGTTCAACACCGATCGAATTCAATAACTTCATCTCAGGACACCATATAAAGTATTGACAACAGAAAAGAAGGCTAAAGCCTTAAGTTTATCTCATCGAGAGGATCACAAGGGATAGATCTGAATGAGGCGCAGAAAACTAAAATAAAGAAGCGGGAGGACCCCAAAATTCGCACAACAATCGACGTCCTAAGATATCATATACACTTTACAATTTCTTTTCCATAAACAAAAATGTGCTTGCGTACCTGAGACCGACGGCTGATATCTCGAAGTCGTGATCTCGTGTTGGTGCACCGTGCCGCTTCCGCTCTCCTTGACGCTCCTGCTCGCCGACCGCAAAAGGCTCACTGGTACCTCCCAGCCAAATGCTAGGGGTACTCTGCTTCCCCCTTAGTCCCC
>SNQJ01S0025588.1:125339-177470 GCA_010110895.2 Picea sitchensis
CCCCTCAAAGTACAATGTATGTAAAAAAAGGAAATGGCAATTGCTAGGAAACTGTGTCCTTCACTCTAAGACGACTACATAGAGAATGCAACTTCTTCTCAGTGAAGGTCTTGGTGAAGATGTATGCAATTTGTTATACTAAAGGACATAACTGTAGGTCGATGATCCCCTCGTGTATAAAGCCCCAGATGTAATGCATGTGGATCTTGATGTGCTTCGTCCACTGTGTTTGAACTAGATCTCTACAGAACTTTAGAGTGCTCTGGTTGTCACATCTGATGACGATCGATCGATGAAACTTGATTCCCAACTCAGTGAGAAAATATTGTATCCACATATCCTGAATGGTTATGTAAACTACCCCTCTTTACTCTGCCTTGGCTGAAGATAGAGCAATATAATCCTTCTTTCTCAACCAATAGATAGGACGAGAACCAATACTGAGTGAGTAACCAGATGTGGAATTGCGATCAATGCTATCACCAACCCAGTCAGAATCAATGAACCCAATAAGGTCCAATGTAAATTTTTCTTCATAATGAATCCTAAAGGTGATGGTGCCCTGTAAGTATTGAAGGATACAGTTTGCAGTCTTCCAATGTAGCTCATGCAACTCCTCAATGATCCTAGAGGCTGCTCCAACTGCATAGGATAGGTCGGGTATGGAGTGTGTGTGATACAACAAGCTCCCCACTAGTTTTCTATATAGTGTAATATCCACCAGTGAAATGTCCCCGCCATACTCAATTTTGAATCCTGATAGGAAAGGAGTCCGGGTAAACTTGCATTCTGTCATGTGAAATCTCTCAAGGAGATCTCGTGCATACTTGGCTTGATACATTTTGATTCCTGATGCATCCTGAGTAATCTCAAGTCCAAGGAATAAATGTAGAAGACCCATGTCCATCATCAAGAACCTGTCATGAAGAATCCTCTTGACTGCAACAATCGTGAAATTCGAGCTATCGGTGATCAACACATCATCAAAATACAGAAATATGAGTAGAAGTGAATCATTCATCCTGATCATGTAACATTCAGGTCTGAATTACAATGTAAAAAGTTACGTGACAACAGATAGGAGTGCATCTTGGCATACCATTCCCTCGGGGCCTGCTTGAGGCCATAACGAGACTTCTTTAGTCAACAGACCAAAGATGAATCCTACATGAAGCCTTGGGGATGCTCCATGTAGATCTCCGCAGAGTGATCTCCATGAAGAAATGCATTCTTCATGTCCTTATGATGGACTTCCCATGCCTTGGATACCATAAAGGAAAGTGCCAAACGTATGGAATCCATCTTCACTACTGGAGTGAAGGTCTCATCATATTCAATGCCGTTCACCTGCTGAAAGCCTTTGAAAACTAGACTAGATTTGTATCTTTTAACTTTTCCATCTGCTGTGCTCTTAGTCTTGTAGACCCATATGCACCTAAAAATTTCCCTTCTTGCAAGAAGGGGAACTAGATCCAAAGTCTGTTTCTCGAGGAGGAGGTTGTACTCCTCCTGCATGGTGGATTACCAAAAGGGATTTCCAGCAGCCTTGCCATAGGACTGTGGATTTGAAGAATAAACCAAGAAATGATGCTTGGGTGGCATTGGTTCAGTGGCATTGAGTGCAAGAGGAGGCTCCTTGAATTCAGATTGAGTCCTCCTATTATAAACTGGATCCCCAACAAGATCTCCTACATCCTGAAGAGTAGTCTTGGCCCACTTGGGCCTCTATTTTGGCTCTAGATTATCATCTGCATGCACTGACTCTACATATGACTGGACTGACTAGGTATTTGAATCATCTAAATCCTCTAAATCAGAACTCTCATATGAATAAGAGTCGACATGTGCATTCTCATCATCTCTGACAAGTGGAAGAAAAAAAGTGTCTGTATGCGGCTGTTGTGGTACATGTGAGATACTTTTCTCAAATTGGACACTATGCTAAATGACGAGTTGGTGTGAGGAGGGATCAATGAGTATGTATCCTTTCACACCATCGGGTTATCCAAAAAAGATACACTCTGTGCTCTTTGGATCAAGTGCCTTCCCCTTCTCAGAGGGAATCCTGGCCCATGGATGAAAAACGAATATACAAAAGTGGGTCACTTTTGTTTTGAGGCCTCGCCAACCCTCGTAGGGGGTATTATTCTTGACAGATCTATGGGGAGATCTGTTCTAGATGTAGGTTTTACAATTAAGTTCTTCAACCCATAATATATGTAGAAGTGACTTTGCATGTAGCATGCAAGATTCCATCTCTTTCAGAGATATATTTTTCCTCTCAGCAACTTCGTTTTGCTGTGAAGTATAGGGAACCATGAGCTGCAACTGAATCTCAGCCTCAAGAAAAATATTCTACATATCATGGTTGACATAATCCCCCCCATTATCTGTTCGGAGGGATTTGATCTTCTTTCCTGTATGTGTTTCAACAAGGGATTTTAAATATTTGAGGTGTTGAAAGACCTCTAATTTTTTCCTGAGAAATAAAGTCCATGTGAAGCGTGAGAAATCATCAACAAAAATGAGCATGTACCTTGCTTTACTGATTGATGGCTGTAGAAAAGGGCCCATTAGATCACTATGGAATAGATCTAAATGAAATGGGGCCTTCTAACTCTTTCCTTTGTCGAATTTCTCTTGAGGGTGTTTTCCAAGAACACATCCCTCACAAATTCCTTTGGAGAAGTGGATGTCAGGTAGACCATCAACCATTCCTTGCTTCCTAAGTTGTTGCATATATCTTAAATTTGAATGCCTAAACCTTTTGTGCCATATCCTACTCCTTTTATTAGCATGGGTAAACAATAATGCAGAATCTGGTTCAATAAATTCAGAAAATGTGTAGAGTCTGGATTGATGATTTACCTTACCGGTAGCAACCTTGGAATTGGTTTGCATGTCATAGATATCCACAACATTATGTGTGAATACAACTCTGTTTTTGACGTTGGATTTTTTCATCTGATACACAGAGATAAGATTGACAGAAAGTTTGGGAATGTGTAGCAAATTATTGAAGCTTCCATTTGTGAGTTAAATTATTCCATTTCTGGTGACCTTGACTGGAGATTTTCCCCCCATCAAAATAGGAGGACCTTTTCACACATCCAATGAAGAGTAGACTTATTTTTTGGCTTCCATGTGGTGTGATGCTCCTGAATCTACAATCCTAGCATTGGGAGAGGATTTGATAGCAATCAAAGCATGGCTAGAATTACCTTTATTGATATTTTGATCTTCTAGCTTCTTCTTCTTGGCACCCTTGGGGATGCGATCTCCAAGGATTTTTTGTTGAAGTATTTGGGCCATTTGATCTATCTATTTCTGCATACATGTATATTATGGATGGAATCCTTTATGGAAGTAAGTTCATTTCTCCCCTTTTCTTCTCTTTCCACCTTTAGATCAGGAGGAATCATTGAAGGGTTTTGAGTACCCTTCCATCTTTGGATTTTAATGTCCCTTCCCTTTGTCTTTGTGTTTAGATTTCTTATTTTGGTGACTACTACCATATTTCACAACAAGTGCGTGCCCCTTTGAGCCTTTGATTTTTCCCATTTTGATGAGCTTGGTTTTCTCTTACCTCATAGACTCGATAAAGGTCTTAAGAGAGGGTATGGTCCAGGTATCTCCAGAGGTGAGCCTAACTGAATGAAATGTGGATACAAAAACTGAGTATTCCAGACCAAGTTTGGAGAGAATGGTAAGAACCATTTGTTTCTCCTCCTTAGATTTATCAACTCCATAAGACTTGAGTTGCGACAACAAATCCTTATATTTGGTAAAGAAAACTTGGACATTATTGAAGGTTTTTGGACCCAAACTAAGAAATTACACCTCGATCATGTGTCCCCTCATCTCATCCTATTTTCCAAAAATCCCTTCCATGGTGGTCCAGGATTTATTGGGGGTCTTACAGGAGGATATCTAAAAGAGGAGCTCATGAGAAATGAGACTGAAAATAGTTCCAAACGCTTCATCCATTTGATTTAGATACTTGTATTTTTATATGGATGATGTGGGTTAGGTCTCTGGTTTCATGGTTAACCTATATAATCCTCTTCTTCAAAGATGTACTATCATATTTTCCTTCCATGCAAAGAAATTGTATGGTGTAAGAATGAATTCTTTTGGAAATTCCATTTTTCCCGTTGTCTTCAATCTTCGGTACCTGCAAAAAGAATCTGGTGTGTATTTTTCCTAGTAATCCATCGGCTATGATACCATGTAAATGTGAATGAACCTACATAGAGAAGATCTAACTATAAAATGACATACACAGTTTGTAGAAAAATGAGAGAAGAGAGAAACGAGAGAATGAGAAAAAAAAAAATTCATTAACCAAATGAATGAATGATAATTTACACATGATATAATCTGTATAACTCAACTAATGAAAAATGGAGGAGAACCAAAGAGCCATATTGGTGGTATAGAGTGATCTGGACACACATCGACAGTTACAGAAGTAAACTACCACCTAGTCTTAGTTAACTAGTCTCTTAGTATTCAATTAACTAGCTGAAATAAAGTGAAGTGAGGAGGAGATCAGGGAATCATTGGTAATGTGCTAGTCTGGTGATAATCCCAAGGACAATGCCCATTAGCTAGGGATGATCCCAATGTTTCATGGTGACGATCCCAATGTGGCATCTATATTCCTCTCAATTGATCAAACTGAAGCATGAATTGAAGATAATATTTTCCTAGAATGTAGGAAAAGGAATATTCTCCCTAAACTATAGGAGACTGAATAATGACTAATAAACATTGGGAAAACCGTAGGAAAAATAAATCCTAGGTGCATGTGAAGTAACTCCAACAATTATGAGTACGCATAGGCCTAATTGAGTAATGGTTTTGAATGACATAGGCGATGAATATAAAGAGTATGCCCATGATGATGGGTATATTGGGAGTTCCATGCATGACATGTATAGAATATATAAAGTGTGTGTGTGAGTCATATTTGATTCTGGAAAGCCTCCCATATCATTAAGGCATGCAATCAGTCTATCCATGTCAAATTTCAATGCATACAAAAACAATTTGAAAAAAATTCAACGTTGGCCCCATTCATAGGTCAATGTTGCCCATGTCTAGTCATAGTATAATGTCTTTTAGTTGTTTCTTTTAAAATTCATTCGAGACGTACGTCCCCACATCTATTACTGTAAGGGAATGAAATAACATCGATAAACAAGTACTTGATAAATTTCACAAGATTCATCAATTATGTATTGTCTTTGATTTTTGGTCTCACCTAAGTATTTTTTTGCTCCATAAAGGATATTAGTACAAAATCATTATTTAAATATGAAATTCCATCTAGCTCCTTCTTCTTGCCACCAAACTCATGGGAACAATTCCCATGTTTTCGAACAATTTCTATGAATATGCTATAGCAATGACGAACATGTTCATCGAAACTTCATTGCTACAATACTATGACAATAATGTTGACATTTACGATGATGTTATAAATATGAATGAGCTTCACTTCATTTCGAGAATAATTTATTTTCTATTGAACAAGGCCAACCATGTGAAGGTGGAAGCTCATATGGTCCCTCCTCCCCCCTTCACATCAATATCAATTCCCCAATACCCAATCTATAAAATAGAAAATAATCGAAAGCAACATAGTAAGATTCATGCATAGAAACTACCAAAATAAAAATTAATTAAGGAAAACAAAATTGTGTGTTTGTAAATCATAATTTTATTTTAGCATGTATGCTATGGCAACTATTTTCAGGTTTGACATAATAAACAACATGTAACATAGGATATACAAAAATGGCATAAAACTTTAAAACATGTAATTAACCCACATAAGTAAATTATTTAAAGAGAATATTTCATACAAATTAAAATATATAGTTATGTATCTCATCCAACTCAACATCTGTATCATCATTATTTTGTATCATCGTATTCATCCAACTCGACATCTATATCATCATCTGGTTTAGAAACGATATTGAAAGGATCGACAATATCATCATCGTAATCCATGTCATTTTCAAGCATATCTTCATCGACATCATCATCAAGATGAACTGCATTGTATCCTACGTCTGGTTCATCTTCTATGTATTCTTCTTCTGTCGACCCATCTTCCTACTCTATCTCTGGTGCATCATTATCTTCTTCAATATCATCTTCTTCCTCTACAATATACTTTATTGGCCTTCCTCTTAGATCATATATAACAACAAATGAACAATCCCTCTCACCTAAAACCTTTGAGTAAAAGACCTGTTCACATTGGCTTGGAAAAACATAGTGATCATGTCCTCTTTCAAACACTATTGTTTTTATCATTAGAAATCTATTGACATGTTGAAATCATTAGTTCTTTCCTCATCACGTTCATGCATTCGTAACCTATACCATTTGACATAAAAAATAACTAATTTGAAGGAATTAAATTCACACTTAAGTATATCATCCAAATACCCATAATATCTATTTTTAGATTCTTAGGGATTTCTGTCACTCTAGAGGAAACATTAGTGACCTAGAATACTGCAATTATCCCACTATCAAAAGTTTTCCCAGTTTCACCCAACTGTTTGATGCAAAATTTACGACCATTGCACCACATAGCCTCGTGGTGTTTCAATTTAAATATGCGAGACATGTAAAATATTCATTGTCAATTAATAAACATATTTATATAACTTGGAAAGTATCCTAAAAACACACACTTGGAGTAAGATTATTATAATATAAAATAACTGAATAAAATGGGTGAATTTGCTTTCCTTTCCATCTTTCAAACCATATACTAAATCAATTTCCCTCTGAGGAACATTGGCGTCTCCATTACAACCAACTTCTCTAACAAATTGAAACAATTTTTTCCATGATAACCTACTGCCATGATGTTTTTTACATCTTTCATTCCATACCTTCATCTATTCAAGATTGTTTGGCATGTATAAATGTAGTGCATCCCAATCTTGAGAAACTGAATAAAAAAAACATAATTCACCAATGTTAAATATTAGTTATAACCATGGTAAATATTAATAATTGATGAAAGAATAAATATTGAATGAGTATGATCATATACACAAAAAATTAAAAGTTATATGTATTATAAATCTCCTCAATTTAATTACCTGTAACCTCTCACTTTCTTCATTCTACCTTTCCCCAACAGGTGCCCCTCTTCAAATGTTTTGATGGAGTTCACATCCCAAATGTGATCCACTGCATGCATAGTTGGCATTGCTAATTTAGGAAGATACTGACTAATATACACCATGGATAGATATAGTGTATATCCCTCCACCATAGAACCCTCAAGACAGGCTCTTTGTCTAACCAAAGCCTTCAATCATTTCAAGTGCCTCTCCACCATCTACATTGACCTTGTGTGTACAGGTCCACACATTTCAATGTCCTCAACTTGGGGTATGAGGTAGTGTTGTGCATTGAAAAATGTTGGAGGTAGATACTTTTGCATTTCACACATTAGCCGAGGAATTTCTCTTTTCCAATACTTTATATCATCTTGATGGATTTCATTCAATGATAACCATCTATAGATCATGATTCAAGAAAATAACAAGTTTCAATAAAACATAATATATATCACATTACAAGTAAAACATATGTCATTAAGTACAACAACAAATTGAAAAAACATTTTGCATATGAATCACAACTACTTACCTCATGTAGTTTCCAAGATCATATATAACTTGTTTGACGGTGTTGTCAAAGTTGTTTGGGAGAGATAGAGGTAGAATATATTGTAACAATAAAAATGAATCATTATTTGTTTCCATAGTAGAAAAAAAATTATTAAAAGATGTATACGACCAATATATAAATATGCAAACCAAAATTATTACCTTAATGAAGGTATGCCAATCATGTGTTTTTACACCACCAAATTCACCTTTCTTCGTTAAGATATTATTTATGTTTCAAGAAAAACCCGTGGGAAATTTAATTCTTTGAATGGCCTCTTTTACATCATTTCTTTGTTGATCTGTTAATAACCATGGAAGGTTATTTTGGTCTCCATCGCTATTTGATTGGATCACACTTTGCATTGCATGAGTGGATTCCTGAATGTCAGTACAAATTTTGACAATTTATTCTTTATCCCTCCTACCATCTATGATTCACCATAATGTTTTTGTCACATTCTTTCCAATATGCATTGTATCAAAAAAATGAGTTATTTTTATCTCCTCATAGAAGGGAAACCTCATGAATTGAGTGGGATAACATTTCATTCCTCGTGGAAGCCCATTATTAATACCTTCACGATGGCGCCCTTGATGAAGCATAAAAGAAATCACAACAATAATTATCAAATACGGTAAAATAAATTCAATAATTAAAATAAAATTCAAAACATTACATATACAATAGATAAAAAATTGCATACCTTGACGATTTATGTTATATTCCAATCTCCGTAGGTGAGGTGTCATTCTTTGAATATGTTTTTTAGTAGCACGATACTTATGGTTCTTAGGGAGGAAGTTCCTATACTCATCAAACACCATATTTCCTAAACTTTTTGAATGACTATACTTCATCTTAGGACCACAAACTAGACATGCAAATTTACCCTTTGTTTGAAGGCCTGCAACAGATGGATTAATGTCAATTATACGATCAAATTATTTAAAAAAACATGCATGATATATTTAAATAATTATATAGTATTAAAGTGCAAACGAATGTTACATACCACAAAAATGTGTTAGTCCTAGGGCATCACAAATTGCCCATACAAGTATTCTACGGAATATAAATTTATTCTCCCCGATTGGTTTATAGATGTCATACATAGTGATGTCGGACCATAACTTTAGTAGCTCGTCGATAAGAGGATCGATATATACATTCATATATTTAACTTGGTACTTACCTAATTGTTTGAAATTACACATAATTACTACCATGATATGTATATATAAGTAAATAAATAAATAAAATATATCATACAAAAAATAAAACAAATGAAAATGTTAAATTCGAAAAATTAATGTAAACAAATACATGGGACAATCATTGTCAATATTATGTTCTCTCTCTTTATTGACATCCAAGGAGGAATGCTATTGTTGATAAAAAAATAGGCCACATTGAGTAAATAGATCTAAGCTCTCCGAATGGATTAACATCATCAGGTGCCAATGAAAGCCTAACATTACAAGGTTCATCTTTAAATTCATCTCATTTTCCCTCAATTTTCCTAAATGCATAACCATTTGAAAGCATTCGAAGAACACCATATCCACTTTTGTTTCATGCATGGTAATCCTTAAACCGTGCTATGATTTTTCACTTGAACAATCATTGCAAATGTGGAATTATGGGAATATGACGAAGAACGTTTTGAGGCACCCTTTTGGTTACTTGATCGGTTCGATATCTATTGAAATGGCATTGCAAAAATTCTATTTTCGATGCATGTTTTCCATAATATATAATATGGTAATTAGGACATACATCTATAGTTTGATACTCCATTCCAATGTCTTTCATAATGGCATGTAAATCTCAATATGTACAAGGTAAAATATTTGACGATGGTAACAAAAATTGACCTAACAATCTAAAACATAAAAAATAACTAGTTAATGTAAAGAATATTAATCGTAAATATTGCATTCTTATTTTACACATTAATTAACACTAAAAAAAAGAGAAAATAATCAACCTTTATGTATATGTGATGAAACATATTACATGCCTTACGATCTGTGTCATACAAGTGTTCGACAAATGATTCATAACCTTTAAGTTCACCAATAGCAATGTAGTGGAGATAAGATTTTCTCTTGATCCTTTACAAATTCGTTTATTTTTCTTTTCTATCATAGGTTCGTCATAAATACCATCACTATCCCCATCCTCATCCGACTAAGCGAACAAGTCTTGGATCATTTGATTTGTTCCATCATCTTGAACTATGTTATTATTTTAATATTCTTCCATGTGATAATTAACTTGATCTTCATTATTCACTTCATGTTCCTCAGCTTGTAAAACCTCATTTCTATTACTACTTGGTGCATTCTGTAGAAAGTTAGGGAGAAATTTTAACTTTGTAATAACAAAACATCATGCAAAATCAGTGTGTATAAAAAATGTTAAAACAATATAAATTTTATAAATACAATCAATATAAAGACAAAGAATAAATATATAGCTAATTACCATAGGACAATATTCATTCGGTCCCCTGTTAATGTGCCTGTATCTCCTACAATGTCTTTTAGTTGTTTCTATTAAAATTCTTACAGGACGTGAAATACAACATCTTTTGAATTTAACATCACCCTTTTCACCCTTTATACTTTTTTTCCCACCTCTAATATTTTTTGACATTCTTCCCCACAAAAATACAGTGATGATTATCTTATAAAATTGAGGGGTGTACTAAAATATCTATTACATTATTCTAATGCAATCGACATATAAAAATAAATTTGTTTTTCGCTTGAAAATAACACCTTATACCCTTTCTAAATTGTTGTCGTGATATAAAAACTATTGCACCATCTCTAAAATGCAACATATTTATAATTTATTTTATTTATTTATTATTTTATTTTTTTCTGTCGAACTTCCGACGACATTTGGCCAAGTCAATGTTGAATTTGTCAAACAATGGGTGACCATTTGAAGAGAGAAATGGTTAGCAATAGTATTGTCGGTATTGAGACAAATATAGAGGTTTGTTGAAATAGTGACACCTTTTCCTAGACGTCGCAAGTGCGACGAATGTCTGTTTCCGTCGCACATTCGAGGAATTCAGGCAGTGCTAAATTTTTTTGAAAAATTGAAAAAAAAATCTTTTATTTTTCGACATTACGACCAATTTTGTTCGTACCGTCGAAAATAGTTCATCGGATTTTTTTGAATATGTAGTACTGGAGGATGTTGTACAGGCACAATACCTAGAAAACATAGGCCAAAAGAAGGAGAATCCAAGTGGTTCGGAGAAGAAAGTGCACCAGAAAGCTTCCAAGGAGGGGAAGAAGAAATGGAAAGGAGGAAAATATAAGAAGTCAACAACCATTGCACAACAGAGTAAATATCAAAAAAACCATTGCAACATTGATGGTAACACTAAGGAATAATGTTGGAAACTACATCCAAATCTTAACCCGAAGAATCGCAAGAAGGATGGAAAGAAAAAGAACCTTCTTGCAAAAGATTCAAGCAATCAGGTTGAAAGTAGCTTGGATGTTGATGAAAATATTGTCTGCACATATCTGTAGAAGGAGGTGAATCTAAGTATCCTTAATCACCAAAAAGAGAAGGAAATGACCAAAATCTTCCACATCAAGATTCATGTCAAGAAGACCAAGATAGATACTCTGTTCGACTCTGGTTCATAGGCTAATATCATAGGAGATGATTTGGTTAAAAAGTTGGGATTGGAGGTTCAAAATCATCCTAGCCCATATCCATTGGGTTGGGTAGACAAGGATGCAAAGATAAAGGTAATGAAACAATGTAATATTAAATTTTTTATAAGTGTTGATTTTGTTGATGAAGTGGAATTGGATGTAGTACCCCTTGATGTATGTGAAGTAGTGTTTGGAGTCCCTTACATGTATATGATGGATGTAATATCCATGCAGAGATACAAACAATATAAACTTATAAAAGATGGGAATTCCTACATCATCAATGTGCATAAAATAAATTTAATGATCTCACTCGTAAGTGCCAATCAAGCCAAGAAGTTTATTAGTTCTAGTAAGAGATATGTTTTACTTTTATTAAGAGAAAATGAGTCTGATGATGAGTCAATGAGAGTGAAGGAATCCATGGAGGGGTGCACTAAAGAGAAAAAAAAACCATTGGAGGAGTTTCTACAGAAATATAAATGAGTGTTCCAGAAGCCTAAAGGGATACCACCCAAGAGGGAAGTGGATCATGAAATACAGTTGTTCCCAGACTCCCCATTTTCGAGAATTGGGCTGTATAGATAGTCTATTTTGGAAGCGAATGAAGTGAAGAAGAAATTGCAACAATTATTGGAGCAGGGTGTAATTCAACCAAGTGCATCATCTCGTGGGTCACCCAACATAATTTTTCCCAAGAAGGATGGGACTTGGAGAATGTGTATCTATTATAGGGCATTGAAAAAGATTACACTGAAGAATCAATACCCTGTCCCAAGGATCGATGATCTATTGGACCAGTTGCAGCATGCCAAGTACTTCACTCAACTAGATTTGAAATCAAGATACCACTAGGTACGAGTCAAAGAAGAAGATACCTGGAAGACTGCCTTCAAAACAAGGCAAGGTTTGAATGAGTGGTTGGTTATGCCATTCAATTTATGCAATGCACTAGTTACATTTATGAGACTAATGAATGATGTTTTACACCCTTATCTAGATTCATTTGTTATTGTATATTTGGATGATATAATGGTTTATAGTGCTACCTGAGAGGAGCATATGTCAGATATTATGTAGGTGTTAGAGACTCTAAATAAGCACCAACTGCTGGAAAATCTCAAGAAATGCAAGTTCGATCAACAATGTTTGGTGTATTTGGGGTATGTGATTAGTGGAGGGGAGCTTAAGATAGATCCATTAAATATGGAGTCCATCATGAAATGGCCAATTCCTACAAATGTCACTAGAGTTATGAGTTTTTTTGGGGTGACACAATACTTATGGAAGTTCATAGATTCATTTTCAGCAGTAGCTACACCAATCCACACCATAATATCCAACGGTAAGAGTTTTCAATTGGGGAATAATCAACAGAAGGCCTTTGATGAGATGAAAATAAAGATCAGTCAAGAACCAATGCTCGCACTACCAAAATTGTAGAATCCTTTCAAAGTGGAGACATATGCAAGTGGGTATGACATAGGAGAATTACTGATGCAGGGAGGAAGGATGATCTGCTATCATTTTGAGGTATTTCATGGGGAAATTCTCAACCACCCTACCTACGACAAGGAGCTCTATGCCTTGGTACAAGTTGTCAAAAAGTGGAAGCACTATCTGATGGGAAAGAAGACCATCATCCAAAAATATCACCAACCACTATAGTATTTGCAGGCCTAGAGTAAGCTACAACAAACTAGACATTACAAGTGGATGGGGTTTTTACAACAATTTCGTTTGGTCATAAAGTATAAGAAGGGTAGCACAAATAAGTTGGAAGACATTCTTTCACGACCACCGAAATGTAATATTACAACTTTGGGAACTCTAATGCAAATGGAATCTTTTACCAATGATGCATACAAAGAGGCATACACAGAAGATGAGGACTTCAAGGAGGTGTGTTAGCAACTACAAGGCCAAATTCATATATGATACAGATTATTTTTGGCACGAAATGAGAGGGGAGAAATAATAAAATATGCATCAGATATCCAATAATGTAATAGATATATATCAAATATATAACCATAAACACAAATATATAGTAATACACAATTTCTATTAATGAGCGAAATGTACAAAACTATAGAAATACAGAGTGAAAGACTCACTAGAATGGTGGCAACTTATCTCTGAGAAGAGATGTGATGGCTATGCTCATTCAAAAGAAGATGATTGTTACAATGAGGCTCCGAAGGCATTTTTAACATAAATAAAATACAAAACCCTAACCTCGGAAGATGAAAATCCAACAATTTTGCGGACCCCATTTTGGGTAGTTTGGTGTATAAACTTCCCAGGGGCGTAACTTTGGCATATGATCTCTGTTTGGGGCGCACGATAGCTTGTTGGAAAGGTATCGACAAGGATATTCATTTTTTGGGTAAATTAGAGCCTTTGTTTATCATTGAGGTCCCCTATCGTGAAAATGTGTCGTTTATTCCCTCAAAATGGCCACGAAAGTTTAGGGCCCGAAAAACTGCTAAAAATAGTAAATTTCCAACAAACTGTTTTGAGCTAGTTAGAATAGGTGGGTGGCCACTGATATCCACTTGGATCAATATAGAATAAGGTGATGGTAATGATGAATATGATTTCCAAAATGGATTACTCTACAAGCTCGATAAGCTCTGTGTTCCTAAAGGAAAACGATTACAACTTATCAGAGAGGCTCACACCTCCAAGGTTGCAGGACATTTTGGTGTTGGGAAGACAGTTTCCAACTTACAGATATATATGTATTGGTCCAAAATGTAATAATATGTAGCATAGTATATTAGGGGACGTATACTTTGTTTTACTAATAAGAACAACAATAGGAATCAAGGTCTATACCATCCCTTACATGTACCCACACGACCTTGGGAAAACATTTCCATGGATTTTGTGGGAGGTTTACCAACAACCAGGAAGGGACATGACTATATATTTGTGGTAGTTGATAGGTTTATAAAAATGTGCATTCTCATGCCTTATAAAAATACCATCAATGGACAAGAAGAAACAAATAAGTTCTTTGAACAAGTTTGGGTGCACTTTGGGATAGCATCATTTCAGATAGGGATACCAGATTTCTCTATGCATTTTGGACTATGTTGTGGGAAAAGATGGACACCAAGTTGAAGAGTTATACAACATCCCATCCATAGACATATGGGTAGACAAAAGTAGTCAACATGAATTTGGTGCAAATTTTGAGGGGTTACAATCAGAAGCATCTGAAGACTTGGGATGAAAATTTGATCTATATACAACACTCTTATCACAGAGCAGTTGACACTTCTACTGGTAAGTCCCCTTTTGAAAATTTCTTTGGATATTTTCCACCTTCACCCTTAGATGTTGTATATGGACAATAAGGAGGAATGAGTGAGGACCTCACAAGAGATGCACTAAAGGAAGAAAAAATTGTTGAGAAGATCAAGTAAATCCATTTGCAAGTACAAGAGACATTGAAGAAGTCATAGGAAAAGTACAAGGCTAGACATGACCAACACAAAACAAAGAATTTTTTTTATGTGGGATACAAAGTACAGTTACGGAAATATTACACGGTCCTCGTAAGAAGATTAAGGATTTGTTGTATGGTCCTTTTAAGGTCTTAGGAAAGGTGATGTGAATGTGGAGAATCTCAAACTTTATGAGTCTTCCATGTTGGATTAGGAGGAGGAGTAGGTCCTACCTTCCATAGATGATTTATCATGAGATGCTCAGGCAGAATTTGAAGAAGAAATATTTGTAGAAGCAGTCCATAACTATAATACATGGGAAACATGATCTTCGACAGATTGGGTTGAAAGGAAAACTTCTAAGAAAAGAAAAATGGTACTCCAGGGAGAAGGTAGAGGAAAACTTTCCTCACCTCATTCAGTAAATATTTTGGGGACCAAAATCCTCCCTAAATGGAGAGGTATGATCTGGATTCGATCATTATATTATTTATCATCTATCTCACTACTTTTTGGGTGGAAAAATTGGAGGAATAAGCTTGTAGGGCCATTTCAGCGGCTGGTCCAAAATTTGAAAATTGGGTCCTAAAAATAGTTAGAAATATTTCGGATCCATTTTTGGGCACAAAATGATTTTTTTTTATCCAAAATGTACTATGTAGGAATATTCTAAATTCTACATGTCGATACCTTTCCAATGACATAGATCTTTTGTCAATTAGATTTCACATGATAAAGTTATTCCTCCCGCAAGTTGACCTACCATATTTATCACCATGGTTCGAGTGGGTTCCACATCAACCTCCATTGATCCAAGTGGATATCAATGGCCACAGACCTGTTCCACTGGCTCAAAATACAATTTTCCACCTTGGAAGTTTTTCTACAGTTTTTTCGGGTCCCAAACTTTTGAGGCCATTTTGAGGCCCTAAACGATGTTTTTTTGACATTTGGGAGCTTGTGGCCTAGTCAAAACGTGTTCTTCTCGGTTAGACATTTCCCACGAGCTATCATGCATCCTAAACGAAGATTGTTTGAAAAATGTATTCCCTTGGGAAGTTGGCGTGTCAACTACTCCCATCGGGGCCCATAAACCTTTTGGCATTTCATCTTCCGGGGTTAGGGTTTTGGATTTTATTTATTTTAAAAAGGCCTTTGGAGCCTCATTATAAACATCATCATATTCTTGTGAATGAGTGTAGCCGTCACATCTCTTCTCAAAGACAAGCGACCACCGTTCTAGCGAGTTCATTCACTATGTATTTTTATAGTTTCTATACATTCCTTTCATTAATAAAAACCGTGCATTACTGTATCTTTGTGTTTATTGCAATATCTTTGTATATTTTCTTGTTATATCTCTTCCTTCATTTCATTCTCAAAATAATCCAGATCATCCATTACTTAGACATGTGGGACTAACCACGTAGTGGATTTTCTAAGAACATTCTAGAAGGTCCAAAAACTTATCACAATTGAAGGTTGAAGAAGTAAAAAACATATCCGTAGATGGCTATCAGGCTATGTTAAAAACCAAGACTCTAGGAGGAGGAGGGGGTTCCATTATTTTTCATTGTATCTTGTTCCATAGCTGAGCAAAAAATCTAAGAGGGGTATTTTGTGAGCATAATAGAGTAGGAGAGATTTTGTAATAGCCATAAAGGCCACATGTCAAAGGAAACTCCACATATAATATCTATTTCTTTGTACTTGCATCATTTATTTACCAGAGAAAAGAGAGCGGAGTAGCCTCACCTTCTAGATGGGTTTTATCCCTTATTGGGTTTCCCAGGTCATATCTTGTGTTTATTTGTGGATGGTGTGAATGTGTTTTACCATTCTCTAATTTTTATGTGTTTATCTATGTAATCAGTAACTAAATATTATGGATATCTAAAGGAAATTAACCTTAATAGTAAATATTTCAATATTTTATTAGATCTGTTGTGAAGAAATGTTCCAGTGGAATATCCAAAGTAGTTTACATATCAATACAAGTTAACTCCATCCATGGCTATACTCAATCGTAGGCTCCTTACTCCATCCTTGAATTAATAAGGTCATGTATATTATATATTCCTCATAGCTATTGAATCTGTTGGGATTCACATAACTCTTGCCTCACTTCTATGTGAGACATGCCACCCCTGCAACACAAATAATTGTTTGCAACGAAAGAGCATTTGAATATTTTTAATTATAGGCATATGCCTCAATATCTTATGAGGAAGACCATGTGCCTTACCCATGTGTTTTGATTTATGGTACCTATCATGCCCACATTCTGGACATATCTCTTTGCCTACATATTCATCTCTATGTAGAATAAAATCATTTAGACATGTGTGGTATGATATGTACTCAACACCCACCATTTTCATCATTTTATTTTTCTTTGGAAAACTATCAGGTAAGACATTATCACTCAGAATTACCTTATCTTTGAGTAACCTACAATTAGAGGGAAATATAAATGTACATTGTCATTAATCATGAATAAAATCAACCATTTTCTTCCTTTATTGTGTGACAAGATTCCTTAAAACATTAGGGGACTTAATGATTAGTTACTTAAAAAGTCCCAAGAAACATGTGTTTGACATACCGTACATTTATTTAAAGTTGTATAATAAAAGTGTTGTCCCTAGTTGGGTATACCTTGACCCCTGTTGACCAAAGAGAGTGGTGGTGGAAGAAGATTTCAATATTTCGAAGAAGGTATCTATGACATCAACGTCATCCCCTAGTTCATTTTGCTGGAATTCATGTAAAAACATTCCCTCCATGGCTTGGGTATCCCATAAGAAATCATCCATACCAATCTCTATATCGTTTCCTTCGTCCCCAACATGTGGAGAACTAGTGTTGTTGTAGATGATTTGAATTGGTGATGCATGATGTTGTGGGAATTGAATAGGTGGTTGATTCAACCATTCTCTGTATGATTCCTCTCCGAGATGTGCTTGTTTAACAACAAGCTCTTGACTTTATATCATAGTGGGGTGAAATAGGAGATGATAAACAAATTGCTCATCATCAAAATTATTTTTGTAAAAATATTGAGCATTACATCGATAATATTAGTAACACAATGCATTTAATATGTTCAAACATTATACCAAAGATTTGTTAGAAGCATGATTTTTTTCCCTAATAATAAACATGAAACCAACCACTTTATAAAACAAATGTCGAAATAAGTAATACATTTACATTAGTTCCATTGAAAATCCAAAAATAGAAGTACTCAATTATCTTTTTCTTATGTCACAATGGGTGTCTACATAAAATAGATCTAATTCACAGTGTAACATTGTTGGCCTAGGCTGGTTGTTGGAAGGTGACATGTTACAATTAGTAGGGTAGAGAAACTATCCATTTTCATCAAACATATGCTTGCAGTAACTTTCTCTTGATAAGATTTGCGGAATTTTGGGACTACTGGAATATCTTGCACATCCAAACTTGATCCTTCAAAATTCAATGAACAATTATTCAACTACACATTCATACATAACATAAATTCAATGAGATAAATGAATTAGAAATAAAATCTAGGATTACTACAATCAGCGAGGGAGAACATGAAGGACTTGCAACAATATGGAATGAGTTGGAATTTGAAGAATTGACCATTTGATATTATAATTATTTTTTCTTGCATTTGAACCAAAAGCATCATCTTGAGAAGCATAGAAAAATATAACTCCAAACAAAATTTCAAATGACGTTTAAAAGTTAACTGTGCTCCTAATTATATTATGACACCTTGGTGCGTATCCATACAACAATCACACCAATGAAGTGAGTTGTGATAAGCACCGAAGAGTTGCCTCCTTTGTATCCTCCACAAAGCAAAACCTCTGCAAATTATAAATGCAGATATTTGCATTTATATTTTTTTAATTAAATTGTTTGTCGGTGCATTATTACTTACAAACTGCACTGGTTCTAGCACACTGACTAACAAAGTTACAAAAAAAAATACATTCATTTATATATAGTTGTTTACATTTGATTTTTTTTTTTTGGTGTGTTTTTCATATAAACTGCACTGGTGCATTTATTAATATATAACACATCGGTACATTTATTAATGTATAATGCACCAGAAAAAAGCAAGTAATGAAAAAAAATAGTGCACACATTTATTATCAATACATCGAAATATACAATGAAAAATTGAGTGGGAATTTCAGTTTTTCTAAATGTATGTAGTTATAAATGAAAACCCTATTAATTCTTTCATTCTTTTGCCAAACTTTAGAGGGATTTATGCAAGAGAGATTTACCAACAAAGCCTTTGAAGTGGGTGGATGTTTTTGAAGAGAAATATTTGAAAGGGATCATCATAGGTCACATACAAATCTACAGAGGAGAAATTTTAGGAACATGATTTCATTGTATTGATCATATTAATCTTTCCCCCATTTGATTCAAGAAATTTTTAGTGCATTATCAAAAAAATAAAAGGGTTTCATAGTTACCATTGGTATTGGAAGCCATAACTTCCTTGTTCTTTCTCTTTCTTTCCCTCTCTATATTTTACAATTATTTTTCTTAAGCAATAGATTTTTATAGGGTTTGTTTGTACTTATGTATGTGGAATTTGGTATCCATTGCAATGAGACCATTGATTGCATTGGATCCAAAACTGGCTTGTCACTGTTAGTTTTTTTTTACAAAAATAACTTTGCAGTTTGTGGTACGCATTATACTAGTATAGAGCACCGGTGCCCATATTCATGTCAAACTCATCACTGCATTTGAAATAAAAATATCATGTTTCAGAAAACACCTTCATTATTAGCAGTGCACATTTTACAGACAAAGAGCATCAGTGCATATTATCGGATAAAAACACTACTTAATTTAAAATGGAAGTAATGTTTGTTTCTATATGAAAACCAACATGTTTTAAATTTGGTCATGGGCCAGCGGTTGTTGGTGTGTAATTAAAAGTACTTATTCACGAGTGCATTTATTAATTTATAAAACACCATGTGAATAAAATAGTTTGTAAAACGTTTTCAATTTCGCAAGCGCATTTCTATCATATGTGTAATGCACTGATGCGTAGTTATTTACTATACACACCGATGCATACTTATTTACTATACCCACTGGTGTTTTCTGTTGTAAAAAACATAATTTTTATATCTGATGATTCCTATTTTTGTTTTTAGGGAGATTATGAATATACCAAGGGACAAATGAGGGGAAAACCAATACATGACCATAGGAATGTCTAAAACAATGTACAAGGAGATGGTAAAATAAATGAACATAATTTTATTGTAGGATGAATCATCCCAACAACAATGCACATTAGAGGTATGTAATCATTGATTTATTCTTTTATGTACAATGGATTTAATTATCACATGAAATGCTAATTTTCAATTATTTTTTGTAGAAAATAAAAAAAATGAAACCCATTTAGCACATAAGACAAGACAGTGGGGAAGAAAAGGGTTGATCACAAAGTTTGTGAGTACTTACATTTGCGACCTTACTTAGGATTTCATATTTGTTGTGATCTTCATATTTAAATAATTAATTTTCACTTGTCCATGGATGTCTTCTAATAGGTGTTAACATACAAACAAGAGCCAACCGAAGAATTGATCGGCATTGTGTTAAGTATGGGTTGTGAGTATATGTTCAAGTATCAAGGTTTAATTGAACATTTTGTAAGTAGCTATGTTGTTTAACTTCCCTCATTTTATAATTAATGGAACAACAATAAACCTTTATATTAATTATATCTATTGTACTTTATCATGGTGCATTAAACATGCAGGAAACAAAGTATGGAGTGCAACCAACATAAGAGATTTTGAGATATGACATGCAACATGGCTTCGAAAGAATGTGTGTTTTTTATAAAACACTCGCTTTTATGGTACATTTTTTTTTATGATATCATTATATATTCTACTATATATATAAATGTAAATTTACTTATTACACTTTATTTCTATGTTTGTAGATGGAACGCGAAGATGATGAACATAAAAAACAAGTCGATCAAGAAAAAATTAGGTTAAATAACCAAAGTACATTATAACCTACAAGTGATGAAAAAATGATGCATGGGAATAGCTCAAACGATGACAATAGTTCAAGTGATGAATGATAATTAATATAATTGAATGTTACTACAAGTTGTATGCTTTGGAATATTTGTCTGTGAAAACCAAGGATTTTGTTGAATGTACTCAACATATTGTCCCAATTGCATGAAGACATGTTACCAATAAGCATAAAAATTACATATTGCTTATGTCTTGATTATTGTGGACCTTTACATTGTCCCATTTTGTATGGTCATGGGTCTCTTATTCATATATAGTAAAATGGGTTTCTTATTTTATTGCAATGCCGAATGTTGTAAAATGTTGCGTCGTTGATTAATTAATATGTAGATGATTTAAATTGTTACAAATAATAGAGGTATAATATGTTGGATAAGACATTAATGCAATCATTACATCAAAATTCAATAACAAAAAAAAAATATTATTATAAAAAATATTTGATTTTGAGATGATTAATTGAAAATTTGTAAAAAGAAATACAATTAATTAAAATATGTACATCGGTACATTGTATTATTATGATCTCACTAAATGGTGTGTTCCATAATATACAAATTGATGTACGTTAAGGGTTTACATGCACTGGTGCCTATTAATTATATTTAAGCATCAACACCAAATATTGAGAAAAAACACTTTTCCTTAAACAATATAACATGCAATTCTATTTATTATTCTAGAGCGGAAGCATTTAGGGTTTAGGGTTTGATGCACTATGTTGACTCGCGCCCTGGCACCTTCAGACCTCCTCTATACAAGCTTGGTGCAACCTGCCCTACCACACTCCATGACACAACAAAATGAAAGCAAATAGAGGGGTGAAAGCCCCCTCTTACCGGAATGCAGTAGAAAATGAGACAGAAAACTCCCAAGCAAGTCAACCACCCTTCAAACCCCAACCGCGTCTACGGGACCAATTTCTCTAGGAAGAGACTAACCGAGAAAAAGGAATAGAAATGGATGTGGAATCGTCGCATCCAAAATCTTCTCGCATATGAATACCAGGAAAATGCATCCCACAGGCATAGATAGTGCTAAAATACATAATAAAATCAACCAGGGTAGGTGAGCATACCCAATTCATGAGGGACCATGCAATTATTGACAAATTTCTAGGGCTCTAGCCCTAAAAAAAGGTGCTTGCGTGATGGATCAAAACCTGGTGGACTCCGAAAGGAAATTATGAGCTCCAGCTAAGTTCTAAAGGGTTCTTCACAGTAATATTCTACAACCTGGAAGAAAAGGATCGCATCTTCAAAAGTGGACCATACTTATACAACTCATCAAGCTTGTATTGACGCTTCTAGATGAACCGTTTCATCCCCGAAAATGAATATTTTGCCTTTCCCCGGTATGGATTCGACTCTAATCCCTGCCTCAAGAGTTCTGGTTAGGCGAAATTATAATGGGTATCAAAAAAAATCTAGGAATACATGTCAAGTCCTCAAAGGCCACCAATAAAAGGAAATACAAATCTTATGCAAGAATCTGTGTCTACATGGACATGTCAGAAGCCTTATCAGGTTCAATAACCATGGAATATTAGGATGAGAAATGGGCCCAAACCATTGACTATGAACACATACCATTTCGATGCAGGAAATGTCACAAACATGGGCACCTCTTTAGGGACTGCCCTCTTAATTCTCCAACCAAACCAAAAGTGGAGGAGAAAATGAAGGATGATTTTACACAGGTCCAAAATCACAAAAGGAAAACATATAAGAAACCTAACCAAGGTGGTGGACGAAGGAGCTCCAATACCAATTCCTTTGATGCCCTCAACCATCTTCTAGGGAAAGAAGATGTACAAAACCCCCATCTATCAACAGATCAGGGAAATAACAAAAGAAAGGAA
The DNA here is from genome assembly GCA_010110895.2 of Picea sitchensis. Classification (NCBI taxonomy): domain Eukaryota; kingdom Viridiplantae; phylum Streptophyta; class Pinopsida; order Pinales; family Pinaceae; genus Picea; species Picea sitchensis. The sequence continues at coordinate 148,153 of SNQJ01S0025588.1, forward strand.
AAACAACATCAACAACCAAGCACATAATAGATCACCATCCCTGAATCCCAAGTCCTCTCAAACCCAGGAAAAATCCTGATGATGGAAGAAGACATTGTCATTGAAATGGATGAGCAGGATCTGATGGACATTGATCTAGAAAAGATAGAAGAAGCACTCAATAAGAAGGATCTCAAAATTATACCGGAGGATCAACTTAGAAAATTCCACAAGGTCTTCCTATATTCCAGTGCGGGGGCCACTTCCAGGCTAGGCATCAGTGCAGATCCAAACCCAGATCCCAGGAAGAACCCTAAGGAAAAAAAAATACGTGGGAAAAAATCGATGCACCAAATAATAAAGGAGACAGGGAATTACATGATCAAATCAGAACAGATCCAACACCTCTCGGAAAGCTCCTTCTCCCACCCACCCAACTGTTTATGATGAAAATCATCACCTGGAATATCAGAGGCCTAAATGGGATATCCAAACAGAGGATTCTTTGAGACTGTATAAAAACTGAAGACCCAAACTTTCTCTTGTTACAAGAAACAAAATGTGTAGGACAAATAGCAGAGGATCTATTAAAAAATGTTGGCGACAATGCAACTTATTTCACCTAGATTTGAAAGGAGCTATAGGAGGACTAGACATCCTGTGGAACCCTTCCACAGTAATAATGGATCAAACCCTCTCAACAACCAACACTATGACCGCTCACTATCGAGATATAGGCTTTGACAAAGATGGAATGATTACCAATTCTTATGGCCCGCAAAGATGTCAAGAAAAAGACCTTTTCCTCAGAAACTTGTCTTATATGGGCTCACTAGTTGGAAAAAAATGTTGGATAGTTGGAGGAGACTTAAACATCATCCTCACTCTCGAGGAAAAGAAAGGAGGAAAGAAACACCTGGAACAATATAGCACAAAACTCCAGGAACTCATAGACAGTCTCAAACCTTCACCTAGTCCAACAAACGATCTAGTCCTCAGCAAATAGAAAGAATATTAGACTGCTTCTTAATCTTAGAAACCCTAATTCTAGAAGGACCAATGGTTGAAACGAATATCCTCCCAAAATCAGGGTCGGACCACTGGCTAGTGCAGCTATGAATAGACACAATAGCCACTCCTAAGCTCAAACCCTTCAAGTTTGAGAAATTCTAGTTAACCCATCCATATTTTCAGGAGCTATATCGCATATGGTGGACCAACACAAAGACCCAACAAGGTACCAAATTGTATTGGTTCTAGAAAAGGTTAAAAAAATTAAACACCAGTTGTGCCAATGGAACAAAGACGTCTTCGATAACATATTTCAAGAGAAAAAATCACTCGAACAGAAACTATAAGACATTCAGAAACAGAGAATTCAAACAGGCCATACAAACACCCACCAACAACAAGAGGAATACATCCTCAAAACACAACTCGAAGAAAAATACAAGCAGGAGGAAATATTATGGAGACAGAAATCTCGTGTTCAATGGCTTAAGGAAGGTGAGAAAAATTCCAAATTCTTCCAGCGCTCCATGATCCATAGATGCTTCATCAACCACATCACAAAGGTTGAAGACAACCAAGGTAACACCATACTAACCCACAAGTAAATCACAAATGAGTTGGTTGACTTCTACAAGGATATACTTTTAGAGCCCCCCATAAATCAGACTCCAACAATTGATAGGGTCATTCAAAATATCCCAGCCCTAATCTCCCCAGAATAGACTGCGGCGCTCACGCGACCCATAACGCAAGATGAAGTGGATCAAGCATTACAAGTTATTCCCAAGGGAAAATCTCTAGGTCTAGACGTCTTCACCAGAGACTTCTTCCACTTATATTGGCCAATGCTCCGGGAAGAGGTGTGGCAGTTAGTTGAGGAATATCGTACCTTGATCAAAGTCCTCCCAGTGTTAAATGCCACCTTTCTCACCCTAATGCCAAAGGAAGAGAGGGTCACCAATCCGAAGAACTTCAGACCAATAGTGCTATGCAATGCGATCTAAAAAATAATCTCCAAAGTTATTTCTCTAAGACTAAAGCCTATCCTACCTTTCATCATTTCCAAAGAAAAATCAGGTTATGTAGAAAGAAGGAAAATCATGGACAATGTCATCCTGGTCCACAAAATCATCTACTCTCTCAAAAGAACTCGCACCCCAGGTATGCTACTAAAACCGGATCTCTCAAAAGCTTTTGATAGATTAAGTTGGCATTATATGAGAGACCTTCTGGAATCTTTTAGCTTCAGCAAGGAATGGATCTCCTGGACAATGAATCTCATCTACTATGCCTTTTTCTCAATTCTTGTCAATGGAGTTCCCTCTCAACCATTATCCCCTACCATAGGAACAAGACAAGGAGATCCACTCTCCCCCTTTTTATTCGTCATCATGGCAGAAGGCCTAGGCCGTTACATCAAGGCATCTATCTAGAATGCCTCGCTACAAGGCCTCCACCTTCATGTAATACAACTAGCGACCTCTCACATCCAATTTGTAGATGACACAATGCTCTTGAACATCCCCACTGCTCAAGAATCCAACAAACTAATATCTATTCTTAATGATTTCAATGAATCCTCTGGGACCTCTTTTAACTTGGACAAATCTCAACTCTTCTTTTTCAACACGCTTGCGGCCATCCAATAACATATTTCACATCTGCTGAATATTCCAATCTGTTCCCTACCTTCTCAATACTTGGGACTCCCACTCTCAGACTCAATTGCCCAAAATATTTCCTGGGATTCCCTCCTCCTCTCAATCTCCAACCACCTAAGAAACTGGACCGTTTGATCCCTCAACCTCCCTGCTAGACTCATTCTTCTGAAATACATGTTTCAAGCCATCCCTTCCTATTTATTCTTGGCTCTCTCTACCCCACAATCAGTAATAAAAATAATAAGGAACCTACAAAGAAAATTTCTTAGGCATGGACATGACCCCAACAAAAAATGGGCTCTTGTCAGTTGGGACAAAATCTGCAAGCCTAAATCTCTAGGGAGTTTGGGCCTCCGGGATCCAGACAAACTCAACAACACAATGGGAGAAAAAATCTAGTGGGGCTGGATCACAAATCCAGTAGAACTCCGGGCCCAACTTTGGAAGTGAAAATATGCAACGGACATACCTCAATCTCACCTCATACAGATGTAGGATAAGATACAGGGCTCAAACATCTAGAACACATATTGGAAAAATCACCCACTCATACAAGAACACACTTTTTGGGAAATTTGAAATGTACAGAGCGCTTTATTCTAGACAGATGCTTGGCAGCAACTGCCACCCCTACAATCAAAGAAAAATACAATATCTTATCATGATCACATCCAATATATTACCTCCCTCAAAGTGGCATATCTTTGGTTGGATTCCTCTAACAGTTCCCCCTGACACAATTGGAAAATGAAAGCTCAGGATCTCGATGTTGCAATAGATTGTGACTTACAACATTGGAAATACATGACACACCAAAGGAGAATCTACATAAGTGTTGATCCAGATATTTTCCGATGGGGGTACACTCCCAACAGAAATTTCACACTCAAAGAAGGCTATAATTTGCAGGAAAACTTCCAAAACATCCAAAAAGAGCACATATGGGCAATAATAAGGAAATCAAAATTTTGGCCAAAAATTTCCACCTTTCTCTGGCTGTTGGTTCAAAATAAAATCTTAACCTGGGACAATCTCAGGCGATGTGGCTTCATATGCCCCTCAATTTTCCATCTGTTCCAACAACAATAAGAAACCATGGAGCACCTCCTTAATCATTTCCCACTTAGTGAGATAATCTGAAACCAGGCCGCCCAAAGCATGAGAAGAACCAGAAGGGAAATAAATAACATCATTAACATAATCAAGACGTTGGGATCTAGCTCCTACAAAAGTCCCATCCTGAATAGAATATGGAAACTTCTTCCCAACTTCATTGTTTGGCAACTCTGGAAAGAGAGGAATAGAAGGATATTCCACTCTCAGGCTTCCCCTCCCCCTCTCCTCTAGACCACCATTCACAAGCATATTCAGGAAAACCTCCAAATCCACTCATGGTCCCAACAATATTTCTCCACATACCCCTTTGAATCCTCTGTTATGAACTCCTGGGGTTTTTCCTTGTCCCCCACTTTCCCCTCCCAGTAGACATCCCCTAAAGCCTCATCAACTAGTCCCTCCACATGGAATCCACCTCCCCTAGGATTTCACAAAGTCAAATTTGACGACGCTTCCAAGGGAAATCTAGGACATTTTGGCTATGGAGCAGTTATACGAGACAACACTAGCCAAATTCAATTTCTAATGGTAGAGAATCTAGGATATGACACAAATAATTTGGCAGAAATATGGGGTCTAATCAAATGGATGAAAATGGAAATAGACCATAATCTCACTTGTCTAATAATAGAAGGGGAATCTAGAGTAATCATTGATCTTGTTGCCAAAATCATAACTGGTAGGGATCTTGATAAAATCACCCCTAGTTGGCACCTCCTGGCCCCCCTAAATAGTATGAAATCTCTTATCAAGCCCTCTCTCACACTAATTACTTCTCACATAAGATGTGAAGCCAACAAGGTGGCAGACAAGCTAGCTAATGAAGGAGTAAATTCCACTAAGAAGGCCATCTTCATCGATACAAGGCAGTCCTAGGGCTCGCAGTTGCTACTCCAATGCAGGAAGTTGGATCTCTAATATTATCCTCTCCCAGATGGGGTGACAGGTGGCCCTCAACGGATGACAGGTGGAAACTAGCAGCAACAAGTGTTATTAACCCCAACCACCAGCCTCCCTCCCATTCAATTTGAATGACCTGCACTAAGCCAGAAGTTATGGTAGTGAGCTGGGATATACTTCTAGGTTTAATGGCCCCTTGCACGAACCAAGATGGGTGTACAAAGCTAGGTACCAGGCCTTGGAGAGTTGTCACCTCTGCTTTCATGGAGACCATACCTATTAATTTGCAAGGCACTATGAATGATATCGCCCCTGAGCGCTTTCCCACTCTACCATTTCTGCAAACTCTTTTTCTCCTCTGCTCTTCCTTACTCTTGCACCTCTAGCATCTCGCCACTACTCTTCTGTTGGTATTCATTCAAAGTCCCACCCAGAATACCCACACCATGCCAAGAGAGAGGGGAAAATATAGAAGGGGATATTTTTATTAGAACGCCCTATCCATACACAACAGGATCAACCCCTCTTAGCTTGCTCTAATTACCACAAGCACTCTCGACCCAAGAAATCCCTCCAATGCTACAATGGACTTCGACAGTTTCCTTGTCGAAGAGGAAACTCTCCCTCCTTAGGAGCATATTCTTCTGCTAAGTTTCCATCCTGAAATTTCCCCTCTAAGAGTCCACACACAGGGTCACAGTTTTGGCACTAGTGGATGTATTGTGGAGGAATAAATTCCTCCTAGCTACCAGGTGGAGAACAACCTGACAGTTATGGATACATATTCGACTATGGATGTAGATTCAGAGTAGTAGACACCTCATCTCTCCCCTCTTCGAATCTCAGATGGACATCTTCAGCTCATTTTTTAGATGCGATAGAAGATTGATGACCAAACACATAATCAACGAATTCTTGTCCAGTGAATGGACCTCTTGTTCGACGCCATGACTAAAGATCCATCTAACAAATGGTGCCCGACTTGTGGCCAAAAGTTCATCCCATCTTACAACATTCATGGCAGTCTGAGTTTTCATATGGATTAGCTCCTTGAGGTTTTTGTTCTCTTTCTAGTTTTGTGACTTATGCAAATATTGGTAGACTCCCTGCCTTACGATGTATGTTAGTCGGTCATGGCGACCAATTTATGGTTACAGTTTTGTTCAAACAATTACAATTTTTTTGAAGGCCACCTATCCTGGTTTCCCTACTGTGGTAGGACAGGTGGTAGACCATAGACAATGCAATGACAGACACTGTTTATAATATATAGATACTTCTATTTACAAAAACAAAACATGCAATTCTATTTATTGCTTCAAAATTTTATGGTGCACATGTTTATAATTTGTACTAGTGCTTTAAATATAAAATATGCATCAGTGATTTTAATACAATATATGCATCTGTGCGTTTAATATAATATAAGGACCGATGCTTAGTAACAAATAATAACGCCAACATCTCATCTCCAATATTTGAAATTTCACCACCCTTAGGTGCATAGAGTAATATATGCATTAGGACGCATGAATTATACAAGAATCGAGGTGTACATAACATGTAAAAGAAATGGTGCATTAACTGAATTAGAAATAATCGATGCTACATACAAAAACAATGTGGAACCGATGCATAACAATTATAAGTGTATCGATGTTGCATACAACAAAAAGACAAATTTGGTGCATACTATATATAAAATCATCGGTGCTTTTTAATTTATCTATACACATAGGTTCTTTTGTATTAACGGTGCACCACTGTGATTTAACAATACAAGCACCGAAAACTAAAAATCCTCTACAGCCTTTTTCCGCCCAAATGTTTTTAGTTATATGGAACATCCACTAACCTCCACTAAAACCTTTGCTTCAAATAGGGGAGGTTTGTTTGAAAAATTTGCAAAATCTTGTAACACTAAAAACCTCTGCTAAAAGGTGTTCTCCTTGTAGTACATCAACACTCTTCTACACTTTAGGCTAGAAAATGGAATCTTAACCAAGGAGGGTTTCTTTATAGATTACTAAGCTCAATATGTATGTGTTAGTAGTGGGAGTGAAATAAATATTAGAAACATGAACATGAAAAGGAAATGGAAAAGGAAAAAATTTGGGGAAAAGGAAGGAAAAAAGAGAGAGTATTTATTTTTTTGTTTGGGCTATGGATTCATGTAATTCAAGAGGGAAAATCAATGGATATAACTAGCCAAATTTTATGCAATCCAACTACTTAACTTGGTTCAAAAATTGACTTAAGGGATATAAAACAAGCAAGTGATGTGAACTAATTAACCCTTAATTTTGGTTGCTTGATTTACAAATTAGATGATGGAGAGAATCTATTAGAGATATAATACTCAAAACAAGTTTCAAAGGGTGGCCCCAATCAAAGATTAAATACAAATATACCTAATCAAATGATGTAGAATAAATAATGCACAGTCTTGAAGGTAAATGACTCAAAAGGGATATACAAAGGAGGAAACCAATTACCTTAGCTCTTTCCAATGTAGCACATTTGCTCCTCCATAGCCCTTGCCTTGTCTTTGGCATCCATTCACTTGCAAATAAAATTCCAACATAGAGTACCTAGAACATACATCCACACATAAAGAATTGTACTAGCATAACAACATAAATTATACAGAGAAAAGAAAAAAATAGCTTAGAGCTTCTTTTATTTACCAAGAATTTCCCAAGTTGCAAGTGGAGAAAGAAAACCTTTATATAGGTTTAAGCTCAACTCCCTCATATATTTAAAATATTCATGAATTTTTTCCCTAAATCCATTAATCTATCCTATGAATAATCATAAAATAATCTTCTCTAACAAACCTTTTACTAAAAATATAAAGAATTTGTTGAGATCCACAATCTCCTCTAAGAAGTTACAATAAAATATTTTAGGAAACAATTCTCAAAGAAACTCTTAAATAAGTAACTCCGTGAGAAAGTTTCAGCAATAATATAATATAAAGTTAGTTATATAGATTTTTCTTATGTTTCATTGGTTTTTGGGATGGGGGAACGACGGGGTAATAAGTTAGTTATAGACAATTTTCCCATGTTTCATTGGTTTTTGGGATGGGGGAACGACGGGGTAATACGTAAGTTATACATAATTTTCCTATGTTGCATTGGTTTTTTGGACAGAGGGGACGCGTCTCAGAGACGACAATAATATGTATATTAAAAAATATTAAAATTTTAGAATTCACCATAAACATTTGTGGTGGCTTCAAGCTTGTAATAATAACAAGCTATACTATATAATATTATGAACAACTCTACACTCGTTGATTTTGAAAAAGCTCGAGCAATTTAAAAAAGGGTTGAGTGACATTCCATTATTGGTTGTTAGACATGACCAAAACACAGTTTATCTTAAGGAAATTTAAGTGAGAACTATCTCTATAGTATCTTTTTTTCCTCGTGTTTCTTGTTAATGATGATTATGTTAAAACATAAAATACATTCCCTTCTCAATAGGTTTTGTAGATTTTTACAACTGTGTTCAAACCCACTATAAAACACTTTGGTTTTGTAAAGAGATTAGATTCATATTTCAGATTAAGAAGGTGATTTAATAGAAATTTATTCAAACATTTAGTACCCAATCCAAGTCACTACTATTTGATTTTTTTCACAATGCTCAAGGTTGGAATGGTGAAATCACTATACTTGAATGACTCCTGGAAACCCATGTACAATATGTAAAAGCTAAGATGACCAGAAAAATGAGAAGAAGAAGCATAATAACCACAAGGATCATCCCTTTGAAATGTTTCATTTCTTGTTTTTTTGACACGGAAGATTTTCTTGTTGTAATGTTGTTACTGAAAAACATTTTTTTAAATTTAAATCACTTGAAACCCAAATCAAAACCCATCATACAAAATCCATGTTTTGAGATGCAACCTGTACAACAAATTTAGATTCAGTGAATTTTTTTATTATTTGGGTTGGTTGTCACTGATGTGAACCCTTGAAGAAAGTCTGGTAGCGAATTCTAGTAGCACAAAGGTTTGGGTAATGGACCCAAGTTTGTTTGATGTATAATGGTATGATTTTTAATATATTTGAAGGTAAGACTATTCTATATGGATAGTACATGTCATGTCATTTCCAGTGGTATGTGGAACGTCACATAACTCCTCATAGTTAGATAGTTATGGCCATGTGAAGCTGGAGAACCCTCATGAGTTATCTAGAATCCCCAAAAGGTCAAAGTAGTCAAAGTGGTTGCAAAGAAGAAATTATTTAAATAATAAAGTGAAGTGGTGAGTGTACTATAAGTCAAAGTGGATACAAAAGAAATTATTTAAAAAATAAAGTTAATGGATAAATTACTAAGTGGATAAGTGGTTAGAAGTGGGTTAGCCCTAAAATAAGGAAAGTGGTTTAAGATGGTTAGAAGGTAACCCCTTCAGGAAGTTACATAAAATTTTAAATAAGAGGCAAGGGTCTCTCATTTTAATTACACTTGAGAATATTGAATATCTACAAGTGACTGAGCTAACTAAAGGATATCTAAGGTGAATTTCATAGGGAAGGTGAAGTAAATAAGGCCAAAATTCAAGGGAGGATAAATTCTTTTGATGATGCTTTCTAAGGTATATTATTTACAGGTCATCTCACCATTTTCGCAATAAATGTTTTTTCTAGAATGAATCAGATTGCGAAATATGGAGGCCATTGAGGAAACATATCCAGGTAGCTGTGATAAAACTTTCAGCTAGTGGTTCGTTGTAATTTTGGAGTTACACACTGTGGAAAATAGGGTTTGTGGCTAGTCCTAAAACTAGTCTAAAACAAGTGTTTCGGGTAAAAATGTCATAACTTATTCATAACAGATCCAAATTTAGTAAGACAAAATGTATTGGTTGTAGTACAGTATGTAGTATTCTTTGCACCATTTTCATATCCATACAACAAATATTTCGTGCGGGCCACGCTCTACAAGTTGGCTCTCTAGAATAATCCAGAATTCAACAAGGTATGCCATTTTTTCTATAACTCCTTTTCTGAGAGGTTCCAAGTAGTGAAACTTGGAGGAATTGCACAAAAGACACTGAAGAACATTGTGTACTATTTTCATATATTTTTTCATTACAGGTACATAGTTATGATTATTTCAGGTTAGGGTTGTTCGCTAATCCAAAATTAGTCATGTGGGACTAAAGTAAAGTTCGATGAAAATGCTAGTCTCTTGTTGTTAAAGTTAAGGAAGGTTTGAAGGATTGTGATCATTTACACCAGGTCTATTATAGATTTACAAATCAGATTTGGATGATGAAATTTATGAGGGATTTTGGTTGAGGTACATGTTGGGTACATGGTTGAGACAAGTATTTGATGAGTTGGCACATACATGAGGGTTATAGTTGATGATGTTGGTACATGTTGATGATTCATAGTTTATGTGTATTAGATGCATGGTTGGTACATATTTTGTGCATGGTTTATGTACTCGTTGATGGTACATGTTGAGGTACAGGTTGGTGCATGGTTGATGCACTTGTTTATGGTACAGGTTGATTGCAGGTTGTTACAGGTTGTTTGGTGCAGGTTGATTGGTACATGTTTACAACAATATATCTCATAGTGATAGTGTGACAATGGTTCCATAATTCTACTTATATTTCAGGGTGGTTGGATGGGGCAAGGACAGGTGGTTGTAGCCACCTTCTGGTTGTAGCCAGAGAACATAGGGGGTTGTAGCCTCCTTCTAGTTGTAGCCAGAGAATTGGGGAGTTGGAGCTTTCCTCAGGTTGTAGCTTGAGAAACTAGGGGGTTGGAACATCCTTCCAGTTGTAGCCAAATAAAAAGGAAGTTGGTGCTTCCAATGAATGTAATTATTAAATACATATAAGAAGAAACTATCTGTGGTTTTATCCTGCTTTGGGTTTCCACGTAAAAACACTGGTGTACTATGTATGTGCATGATTGATCATTTGTTCATTTTGTATTTACTCTGAAACTATTGGATGATAATGCTATATTGATATAACACTTGCATTTTATGGTTAAAAAGGATTAAATTGCTCTATTACTGATTCACCCCCCCTCTCAGTAATCCAACAATTGGTATCAGAGCACGTTCCTTCAAAACTTAGTTTAACCATTGAAAGGTAGATCATGGAGAGAAACATGTATAAAAATTGAATACCATAGTTTGATGTACAGAAGTATGCATTCTGGAACATAATGATGAAAACATATATACATGCACAGGGATTTGAAAATTTGAAATCAGTAGTAGATGGATACAAAGAACCAACAGTTCCGCCAACAAGTGAAAAAACAATGAAACTCAGCCAAAATAATTCCAAATCCACAAATGCACTTTTGAATGGTCTTGGTGAATCAGTATATACCAAAGTTGTACATTGTAAATCCAGTAAAGAGATTTGGGACAAACTTCAAAATATTTATGAAGGAGATTCAAAAGTCAAAGAAACAAAACTTCAAACTTACAGAGGTCAATTCGAAGAACTAAAGATGAAGGAAGATGAGAATATTGCAGATTACTTCTTATGAGACGATGAAACAATGAATGTAATCATAGGATTAAGATAATAAATTGAAGAATATGTAATTATTCAAATGGTACTAAGATCTCTTCCTACGATATTTGATCATAAGATATCATCACTAGAAGAAAGAGCAGACCTAGACTCAATAAGCATGGGCGAACTACATGGAATATTCACAGTATATGAAATGAGAGCTGAACATGAAAATCCAAATATAAAAGAAGCAAATTTCAAATCATCCAAAAGGCAAAAGAAAAAGCGAAATCAAAAGGAACATAGCAACAACAATGACTTCTCAGAAGATGATGAAGAAGAAGTGACCAACTTTGTGAGAAGATTGAACAAGGGAACCAACGACAGATATAAAGGTAATATTCCATTGATTTGTTTTAATTGTGATGGTATTGGTCATTTTACTAACAAATGTCCCCATAAGAAAAATAAGAAGAATGATGAAGATTACTCAAATAGAAAACAAGCATATAAACGAAAAGGAACCAAAAAGAAATATTTCAAGAAAAGCTTATGCACCAAACAAGACATCTCCTCATCAGATGAAGATGAAGTGAGTGATAGTGAGGCATAAATAGTTCTATTCATGGCAGTAGAAGACTCTAATAAATATGGCATCGAAGAAGAATATGAAGAGGAAAAATTTGACTACCGAGAAGAATTGTTGAGTGCCATAGAAGTTATAAGAAGAGAAAAGAAGAAAAGAAAGAAGCTACAAGCAAAACTAGAAAAGAAAGAAGACAATCAAGAACTAGAACAAATGATCATGAAATTGAAGGTTCAAATAGAAGAAGATAAAACAATTGAAGAAACACTTGAAGAACAACTAGAAGAAAGAGACAGGATCATTGGAACTTTGGAAGAAGAGATTGTCACATTGAGAAAGGATATTCGAAAGAAAAATATGCAGAACAACTCAAAATTTTTGGATGACATTATCAGCATCAAAAGCGTCATCATGACAAGTCCAGACTTGGATACAATCAGACAGAAAAGGGATCAAGATCCAAAAAAATAGAACAAGAAACATATCCAAAAAATTATGCAGAAACAATCAAAGAGGATAGGAAGACCTACAAGGAAGATTACAGGGACACTCCTCCACCGAGAAGATTCAGATTTCAGAATCAACGACCAATGGAAACAAATAGGCCTCAGAAAGAAAAATGATGCATTAAAGTAACTCCTTTCAGAAGATCTTCAACTCCCAGGTATTAAACTATCCTTTTTGGTTTATGTTATGCATGCAAAAAATTTGGACATAAAGCTGTAAATTGCAGAGCTAATAGGAGGAACATAAACAACTTTGAAATTCATACACAAAATGGTTATCCAAGAAGGCCTATTGAAACACAGAGAAGAAGCTACAACAGGTTTGAATCATTAAGCACTAAAGTGGAATGCTACAAGTGAAACAACTTTGGACACATGGCCAAAAATTGTAGAATGACAGTCCCTCCCAGAGAACTACAACAGAACTACAACAGACACAGACATGAACCTCATAAGAGAACATGGATAAGAAAGAAAAATCAATATAGCAATGAAGAATGCACACTCTCTCTACAATCTAAGAAGAAGAAACGTGGTTGGTATGTTGACTATGGTTGTTCAAAATACATGATAGGTGATAAAGACAGGTTTGTTACATTAAGAAAGGAAAGAGATGGATCAGTCTCCTTCGGAAATGATGATTCAGCTAAAATCATTGGAAAAGGCACAGTCATAATTGGAAACAAGAATACCAAGGCATAAATTGTTCTACTAGTAGAAGATATGAAACATAATATTCTAAGTGTAAGTCAAATGTGTGACCAAGGTCATAAAATTACTTTCGATTCACAGAAGTACGAGATAAGAAAAGAAGGTTCAGAAAAATTGATTGCAACAACTACAAGAACTTTAAGCAACATATATGTATTAAGTGAAATTGGAAATGAAAAATGTTGTCTAGGAAAGGAAGATGAAAGTTGGCTATGGCACAAAAGAATGGGTCACATACACTTTGATAACCTTGTCAAAGTCAACAAAAAATAAGTTGTTAGAGAAATTCCCCACATCACGAAACCAACCAACACTTTATGCAAGGATTGTCAACAAGGAAACCAAACAAAGACCATGTTAAAATCAAAGGAATATTCAACGACAAGACCACTAGAAATTGTGCATACTGATCTAGTTGGACCAAATAAAACAAAGGGTTTAAAAGGTGAGAAATACTTTATGATTATACAAGAATGACTGCAGTTTTATTTTCAGGAATAAGTCATAATCTTTTGAAAACTTCAACGTCTACAAGGAAATGGTTGAAAATGAAATGGATTCAAAAATCAAATGTTTGAGATTTGATAATGGAGGATAGTTCACTTCAAAGGAATTTATGGACTACTGCAATAGGCATTGAATAAAAGGGAAATTCTTTGTTGCTAGGACACCTCAATAGAATGGAGTTGTTGAAATAAAGAACAAGATAGTACAAGAAATTGCTCGAACAATGCTAATGGATTCAAAATTGACAAACATTTTTTGGACACATGCAGTGCATACAATAGTTCACGTTCAAAACAGAGTAATTCTTAGAAACAACAATGACAAAAATCCCTACGAGCTATGGAAAGGAAGACCAATAAATGTGAAGCACTTCAGAGTATTTGGAAGCAAATGCTACATCAAAAGAGAAGATGGAAGGATCAAAAAGTTTGACTCTCGTGTGGACAAAGGAGTACTTGTTGGTTTCTCAAGTACAAGGAAATAGTACAAGTGTTACAATATGAGGTTGAACAAAGTTGTGGAAATAATCAATGTAACAATTGATGAAACAGGTGGACAAGAATTAAAGGAAGAAGAAAATGAATCAATGGAACATATTTACGAAGAAGAAGCAAAAGATGAGGAAGAAGTAAAAGGGGAAGATGAAGAGGATCATACATAAGTAGAAGAGCAAGTTCAGAAAGTGCCTCCAAAGACACCTAGAAAATGAGTACAGAAGAATCATCCTTCAGATCATATTATCGGAGACAAATATGCAAGAGTTGAGACTAGAAGAAGAATCTGTTCACCCGAACAAACGCACCTAGCACTCTTATCTACGATTGAACCAAACAGTTTTGAAGAGGCCAGCAAGGATGAATTCTAGAATAAGGCCATGGATGAAGAATTAGATCAAATAGAGAAGAATGACACTTGATAATTGGTTCCAAGACCAAAGAATAAGAATGTGATTGGTACAAAGTGGGTTTTCACGAATAAATTGAATGAATATGGACAGGTTACAAGGAACAAAGCTAGATTGGTATGTAAATGATACACACAAGTTGAATGAATTGAATTTGAAGAGACATTTTCCCCAGTTGCCACAATGGAAGAAATTTGATTGCTTTTAGCTTATGCATGCTCCAAGAATATTAAAGTGTATCCAATGGACGTGAAATCAACTTCTATGAATGGGGAACTTGAAGAATAAGTCCACATTGAACAACTAGAAGGATTTTAGTTGTCAGAGAATGCAGATTATGTGTGTAAATTGAAGAAGGCCTTGTATGGTATAAAACATGCTCCTAGAGCATGGTACTCTAGACTGGATAAATATCTACAGTAGGTAGGGTTCAAAAAAAGAAGTGAAGACAACAAACTCTACATCAAGGTAACTCAATATAGTATTTTATTAATTGAATTTTATGTTGATGATATTATTTTTGGAAGTATTGGTGACAGGTTAAGACATAAATTTGCAAAGGATATGCAGAATGAATTTGAAATTTCATTACTTGGAGAAGTATCCTTCTTTCTAGGTCTTCAGATACGTCAAAGAAACCAAGGAATTTTTATTTCTCAAACTAAGTATATCATAGAAATGGTAAAGAGGTTCGGAATGGAAGATTGCAAACTAGTTACCACTCCTATGTAAACCAGTTGCAAGTTGAGAAAAGATGATGATTCAAAGTCTACAGGCCAGAGGAAATATAGGTCAATGATTGGTAGCTTACTATATGTGACAACATCTAGAGAAGATGTAATGCAGGAAGTTGGACAGGTGGCATGATTTCAAGTAGCACCAAAGGAATAACATGTATTAACAGTGAAGAGATTTTCCAGATATCTCAAAGGAACATAAGAGTTTGGATTATGGTATCCAAAATTATTTCCTACACAGATGTAGATTGGGCAGGTTGCATTTACGACCGACGAAGCACCAATGGAGTAGTGTTATACTTGGGTGAGTGTTTAGTATCTTGGCTAAGCAAGAAACAATCATCAATATCTTTATCTACATCCAAAGCAGAGTATATTGCATCAGTAGGATGTTGCACTCAAGTTCTATGGATGAAACAAACTTTGATAGATATACAAGTTGAGTATGATGAGCCCATTCCAATCTATTGTGATAATACAAGCACCATAAATATCTCAAAGAACTCGGTGATGCACTCCAAGACAAAACACATTCCAATAAAGTATCACTTTCTACGGGAACGTGTTGCAGAGAATAACATCAGATTTGAATATGTGGGCACAAAATAACAAGTGGAAGATATCTTTACAAAACCTCTTCCAAGGGAATCCTTTGAGTATCTTCGCCAGAGACTCGGAGTAATTTCTACTCCAAAATGAATGCTTTTGAATGATTATCTTATATGTCTTAGATTTACATGAGGAAGCAATATAAAGAGGACAATTCAATTTGGGAGATCAGTTTCAGGAAGAGTTCAGTCAGGGGGGACAACCCCGGATGGAAAGATACCTTTTACATTGATGACAAAGGGGGGGATATTTATCATATGAAAAGGTAAATGCTTGGAGAAAGAGAACATAGGCATGAATCCAGGGGGAGCGATGGTCACAGGGGGAGCATGAGTGATATGAATTCAATATTGCATCAAAGTATTTCCATCAATGCCAAAGGGGGATATTTTTGATTATTTGGGTTGGTTTTCATTGATGTCAACCGTTGAAGAAAGTCTAGTATCGAATTTCGGTAGCACAAAGGTTTGGGTAATGGACCCAAGTTTGTTTGATGTATAATGGTATGAGTTTAAATATATTTGAAGGTAAGACTATTCTGTATGGATATTACATGGCATGCCATTTTTGGTGGTATGTGGAACGTCACATAACTCCTCATGGTTAGAGATTTATGGCCACGTGAAGTTGGAGAATCCTCATGAGTCATCTAGAAGCACCAAAAGGTCAAAGTAGTCAAAGTGGTTGCAAAGAAAAAGTTATTTAAATAATAAAGTGAAGTGATGAGTGTAATATAATTCAAAGTGGATACAAAACAAATTATTTAAATAATATAGTTAATGGAGAAATTACTAAGTGGACAAGTGGTTAGAAGTGGGTTAGCCTTAAAGAAAGTGGTTTAAGATGGTTAGAAGGTAACCCCTTGAGGAAGCTACATAAAAGTATAAATAAGAGGAAAGGGTCTCTCATTTTAATTACACTTAAGCATATTGAATATGTACAAGTGAATGAGGTAACCAAAGGATATCTAAGGCAAATTTCAAAGGGAAGGTGAAGTAAAGGAGGTCGAAATTCAAGGGAGGATAAATTCTTTTGATGATGCTTTCTAAGGTATCTTATTTACAAGTCATCTCACCATTTTAGCAATAACGTTTTTTCTAAATGACTTAGGCCGAAATTCTGTAGGCCATTGAGGAAACATAGCCAAGTAGTTGTGATAAAAATTTCATCTTGTGGGTCGTTGTATTTTTGGAGTTACACTCCGTGGAAAATAGGGTTTGTGGCTAGTCCTGAAACTAGTCTAAAACAAGTGTTTCGGGTAAAAACGTCATAAATTCTTCATAACAGATTCAAATTTAGTAAGACAAAATGTATTGGTTAGAGTAAAGTATATAGTATTCCATGTACCATTTTCATATCCATACAAAAAATATTCCATGCGAGGAACGCTCTACAAGTTCGCTCTCTAGAATAATCCAGAATTCAACAAGGTATGCCATTTTTTCTATAACTCCTTTTTTGAGAGGTTCCAAGTAGTGAAACCTGGAGGAATTGCATAAAATACATTGAAGAACATTGTGTACTATTTTTAGATATTTATTCATTAGAGGTACATAGTTATGATTATTTCAACTTAGGGTTGTTGACTAATCCAAAATTAGTCATGTGAGACTAAAATAAAGTTTGATGAAAATGCCAATCTCTTGTTGTTAAAGTTAATGAAGGTTTGCAGGTATGTGATCATATACACTAGGTCTATTATAGAGTTACAAATCAGATTTGGATGATGAAATTGATGAGGGATTTTGGTTGAGGTACATGTTGGGTACATGATTGAGACAAGTAGTTGATGAGTTGGCACATACATGAGGTGTATAGTTGATGATGTTGGTACATATTGATGAGTCATAGTTTATGTGTATTTGATGCATGAATGGTACATATTTGGTGCATGGTTGATCCACTCATTGATGGTATAGGTTGAGGTACAGGTTGGTGCATGGTTGATGCACTTGTTTATGGTACAGGCCGATTACATGTTGTTATAGGTTGTTTGGTGTAGGTTGATTGGTACAAGTTTACAATAGTATATCTCACAGTGATATTGTGATAGTGGTTCCATCATTCTACTTATATTTCAGGGCGGTTGGACGGGGCAAGGACAAGTGGTTGTAGCCACCTTCCGATTGTAGCTGGAGAACATAGGGGGTTGTAGCCTCCTTTTGGTTGTAGCCAGAGAATTGAGGAGTTGGAGTTTCCCTCATGTTATATCCTGAGAAACCAGGGGGTTGGATCCTCCTTCCAGTTGTAACTGGAAAACAAAGGAAGTTGGTTCTTCCAATGAATGTAATTCTTAAAGACATATAAGAAAAATAATTTCGTGGTTTTCTCCCGCTTTGGGTTTCCACGTAAAAACACTAGTGTACTGTGTATGTGTATGATTGCTCATTTGTTCATTTTTTATTTACTCTGAAACTATTGGATGATAATGCTACACTGATATAACACTTTCATTTTATGGTTAAAAATGATTGAATTGCTCTATTATTGATTCACCCCCCCTCTAAGTAATCCAACAGGTTTCACAATGCTCAAGGTTGAGATGGTGAAAGCACTAGACTTGAATGAATCCTGGAAACCCATGTACAATATGTAAAAGCTAAGATGACCAGAAAAACGAGAAGAAGAAGCATAATAACCACAAGGATCATCCCTTTGAAATGTTGCATTTCTTGTTTTTTTACATGGAAGATTTGCTTGTTGTAATGTTGTTGCTGAAAAACATTTTTTTAAATTTAAATCACTTGAAACCCAAATCGAAACCCATCATACAAAATCCATGTTTTGAGATGCAACTTATACAACAAATTTAGATTCGATGTAATACAAAAATAATGGTTGAGAAAAATGATCATATTGTCCAATAATCAATTTCCATTATTGTCAAAACTGAAGATATATGCTCAAAATATCCTTGAAATTTGTCTAGAAAATTCCTAAAATTTGTCCAGAACATCCCCGAAAATTGTTTGAACATCCCTGAAATCTTCGTAAAATGTCTTGATCCGAATCCCAATTTTGAGACGTTTCCTAAGGGTCCCCAAATCTTGATAACAACATGTACGGATTTTTTTGGGGGTTCCCCCCAAAAAAACCTAAAAATCTTCTCAACATGGCGAATTGACTCCCAACCAAGTGGATGATCTTTTTCTTAAACAATGAGTAATTAGCCTCCATCAACTCGCCTTTCCTTGCCTTGGAAGGAGTCGGTTTCCAAAATACTTATCATAATCATTACATGCACTTGGAATGGATTGGATTCATGAAAATATTAAAGTGAAGGCACACATCCAAATGTGTCACCCACGTGTTGTATGAAACTCATCGAATTTATGTTGCATGCGCTATTAAATGGAAGCCTATGTAGACCAAGAAGCATGGCTTGATGTCGTGGTTCCCATGTGATAATTGTTAGAAATTGATGGCTCTTGAGGATCCATGAATTCAACGATGGTTACATTAACATTAATAACGTAAGTCTCTCACTTCCATATGATAAATGTCCACCGTAAGTCTTCATAACTTTATTAGAAATTCATAAAACAAGTTAGGTGATGTCACTTCCCCTTTTTCCATTGCTTGAGTTATTAATATTAACAAGTGTTGCATGGAAGTGTAGTCCTTGCCAAATAATGAACTAAGTTTCCATGTTGTATATGTCCACTCATTCATTGTCTTTGTTAGAGGGCTAGTGGCCACAAAGCTATGTCATTTATAAATGAATACATGGGTTGGTTTTATTATCACACAACCTAAAATTTAAAAGTAAGAGAGTGAAAATCCTTGTAATCCGTAGTTGTTATTATAATTTCCAGGAGATATATGTTTCAGTCAACCAATATATACATCCTACATGAAATCTTTAGTCCACCATTCTATCACATTCCTTTCTTTTATCTATTTGAAGGAGTAATGAAAGCACAATGCTTTCTAGGTGTATAAGATTGTGATTAACATTAATCAAAGAATAGGAGTATGGTACAACTATCATGTTATAGTTCTGCGTCGATCTAATTATTTTCTAAAATTATATTTCTCTACATCACTTTCTCTTGGATCTATGTACAGAAAGCAAGGGCATTTTTATGTGCTAAATGGGTGTTGAAACCCTATAAGCATTCATGTGGTTGACGATTGGTATAGAAAGATTGGAGATCAGAGTGAAAATTGAGAGATGATGAATAAATCAAATTGAATTACAAACCAAATTCATTAGCGATTGAGTTGAATTTAGGCAGTTTCGTTGTACCATAATTATGGATATTTGACTATCTAGATCCAGACTTTATTAAAAGTACGTTGAAAAATGATTTTTGGATTCCTGCGTCCTGGATGGAAGGTTCCTCTGTTAGAAGGTTCCGCTTAAATTATGAACTATCAGGATTATTTGGATCTGGGCTATAGTGTTAAAGTGATTAAAGGTAGAGTCGAATGTCCAATCCCCAGATGAGTGGTTCCACTCTCCATATTTTAGTATTTGATAAAGCTAATGAGGATTGGGTATGAGTTAAAGGTTATCGAGAATTGAGCCTCTGGACTTCAGGAAAGGTTCTAGGCCATATTGGTTCTCATGTGATAAAGACAACTAACGTCCACTAGTTGGATCGTAGACCCCACAACCCATAGAACATTACAACTCAACAAAATAATGAAGGTTAAGTTATAGAAATGTGTGCCATTGTGAAGTGGATCATGTGACATGGCATCCAGATCTCGTCTTAATTATTAAGTGGAGTTGTTGAAATATTTGGATATTTGTATCTCTGGATCATCCAGATCTAGGATTCTAAATAAAAGGTCATATGGATTATTTCCATGTCCAACTGATTCCAACATCCATATTTTGTATTTCCAGATCTTCCACATCCAGAACAGAGCCTTTCGAGAAAGGTATGTATCTGGAGGTTTATGCTAGCTCGACATCTTAGATTTTGGGGTTCCACATTTGATTTCCACTCCGTAAACACTGGATTGGTTGAACCAGAGGTTGATCATAGTTTTATATAAATATTGGAACAATTTAGAATTTCAGCTTGCCAAGGTTTGAAGGTATCGAGATTTGCTAAGGTAAAGAGATCGCTACCACTCACTGAAACGTGCTCAACAAAATTTTATGTTGGAATCTGACACCCTATCACAAATTATCAACATCTAAAATGTAAGGAGTTGAAAGTTGCATATGCCATAGACTAGATTTGATTTAAATGGAAGTACTGGGCACAAACAAAAAACTCAATCATGCATCTTTAATTTTGGATTAAAGAGCCTCTTAAATTCTTGTCGAAAGAGGTACAATTCATCTATCAATAGCTATACAAGAAAACGATTTAAACTTTTTTAAAAAATACAAAATTCAATAAAACAATGTTAAACATTGGAAAACACCATAAATTTGTAGTCAACTTGTTAACTAATATGTAGTCATGAAAATGATTTATACTTGTTTTAAAATTACAAAAAATCAATAAAACAATGTTAAACATTGGAAAACACCATAAATTTGTAGTCAACATGTTAACTAATATGTAGTCAATGGGAAAACGCATCACTATAGTCCCATTGGAAGGGACTAATGAAACATTTTCCATAAACAATATTGTGAAATTGGGTATAGATGGATAGTTTCTTTTTCTTTTCCTTTTACAAAATCTCTCTAATGTCATTTTTTTCCTATTTGTGACCAAAATCTATTTATCCCACAATAAAAATGTGAGGAAGATATCCATTTCATGTGACAACACTACAGATATGAAAATATGTTTGATTTCGTAATAAAAAAATTATCTATAGGTCAGCCTGAGAGGCCTTCCATCTCCATGAAAGATCAAATACGTATGAATGTTTTTTTTACTACGAAACTGTGTTGTCATATTAGTTTTAATAAACTAAAAGAGTAATGGTTATTATTATTGTAAGTCTTGGCCGTGACAATACTACGATTAGGAAAAAAACAACATTACTCCAAATTTGTACGAGTGGACGATGTTAGAGCTATATCAATTAATTGATTAATAAATATTAAAAATCATTAACTTCTACATGTTAGGCTAGGTGAGTCTCTTCATAAGTTGATTATCACTGGACATACATTGATGGTGTGAAGAACGAAATCAAGAGTTCCAAATGTGGAGTGGGCCAAACATATCTTACAATTATTTTACTTATACCTTTCATTCTTCTTTGTAGAAAAAGTAGGGACTAGCTGGGACTACTTGTCTCATTCTTCTTTGTGGCAAATGCAGGGACTACATGTCTCATTCTTCTTTGTGGAAAATACAGGGACTAGAGACTACTTGCCTCCTAGAACCTAGAAATGTTTTCACATAATAATTATATGTAATTGAAAGTGATATTAATCTATAACATGATTATGTAATATTAATAATTTATGTATATTAGATTTAATATATATTAGATTTTTTTTTTGATTCAATAATTTTTTTTAAGGAAATATATTAAAAACTTAAAATCCAAAAATAATATATAGTAAGAATGAAATTCTATCTTTTTATAAATTAATTTATCGATTATTTTAAATTAAAAAGTCAACCTAGCAAGTAATAATTGTTTTGATTCTAGAATAAATTTGAAGGAAATATATTAAAAATCTAAAATCCAAAACTAATATATAGTAAAAATAAAATTCTATCCTTTTATAAATCAATCTACCAATTATTCTAATAATTTTAAAGATTCAACTTATTTGCATTTGGAATAGCAAGTAATGATTGTTCTCAGTACTAATTCACCACTAAATTATTATTAATTTTGCCACCTAAAAAAAATTGCAAACCCTCAACCTTCCATAACAAGTTAGGTGTTATGATATGTTATATATTAAATTTGTTATATCAAATTCTAAAATTAAACAAACCTCATTAGTTTTGCCACCTTCTAATAAAATATTAAAAACTCAAAACATTTATCTTATAACTCTTAAAATTGAATATGCTAAATTGTCATATCAATTTGTAAAATTATAGAAATTTTTAATATCAAATTCTAAATATTTCAATATAAAATTTAGATTTCCTTAATTCACCAAAAATTTAAATAGAAAAGAATCATACACATGAGCACTATATGGAAATTATTAATTAATCAATTATTACTTGACTAAAATTATATTATGGATAACTTGCCTTATTGCTTTTAAATAAATTAAAAGCAACTTATATTACTACTAATTTTACTTATCCAAGTCATCAGAATCTAGGACTTAAAAGCAAGTTATATTACTACTAATTTTACTTATCCACGTCATCAGAATTTAGCACTTTGTAATAATGGTGATAGGAAAAGGTCACTATCAAAAAGTTGTTCAAATTTTACTGTTAATCACTAATTTGATTCCTGATACATTAAAATTATAATTATATTGTCAAGTTAATTTAATAAAATTGTAATAACCGTGATAGAAAAAAGTCACTATCAAAGTTAATTTAATGGAGATAACGGTGATAGAAAAAGTCACTATCAAAGCGTTGCACAAATTTTGTTTGATGTAAGTGATTTAAAAGGCAAAAGTTACTTAACAGTTGTGCCAAAGACAACCTATAAAAGCACAAGTCCAAAACACAAAAGTTGCTTGAACAGTTGTGCCCGAGATTCCGTAAAAGTAAAGGAAAAATAAACTGAGCGATGATGACGTCACGAAAATGAAATGGTGGTGAGTGAACTAACTAAAATTTTTGGATATAGGAATGAACGGAAATTAAAGAAAATGGGCCTCTTGAAGCTTAATGAAGTTTTTAGATTTCATAGTACAAGTGTAGGTTGGACGGTACAATATATCGTCATAAAATTAAATAAATATTATTATAATTAAATAAATTATCTTGTATAATTAATTTTAAACTTTGAACTACCTGAAGTTTGTAATAAGATTTTGAATCGATTAACCAATCAAACGTTTAAAAAATAAGTTGTTTTATTATATTAAAAACTTATTTCTTCTGTTTAACATTAGATTTGACATAGTAAAATATAACTAAAACGTGGAGTGAATAAGTTAACTAATCACTGTAGTCGTTTGTAATAAGATTTTGAATCGATTAACCAATCAAACGTTTAAAAAATAAGTTGTTTTATTATATTAAAATTTTATTTCTTCTGTTTAACATTAGATTTGACATAGTAAAATATAACTAAAACGTGGAGTGAATAAGTTAACTAATCACTGTAGTCTCCTTGGCAGGGACTAATAATAAAGGAGGTGGCCACAACATTAATATAATAATATTCAACTTGCCTTTATAACATGTATGCTTTATAAGGTGCAAGAAGGAGATCATTATTTAATCTAGGTATGTCTTCATCATGAAAGGGAGTGGTTCCTTTAGCACAATCTTGTCGACTTACATGGGTTAATGAGAAATATGAAGATTTGACATGACTATTAGAAATAAAGATTAAATAATAAATCCATCATCATAAACTAGAATCACATCATGTTCCCTTTATTTTTTTGTTAGTGATATGTTAGGTCAAACCATGAATATATAATTATAATCCAACTATCAATGATGTAACATAGCATTAAAGAATTTATCGCAACCATTCATATGAGTGTCAAGTATAATCATGAAGAACAATGAAAATCACAATTTATCACTCATGCTAATATGAGGGGTAACATGATCCTTTAGAATCTTCTTGAAAGTGTACACATGATTATCTCCACATTTGTGAGTAATGGGAGTTGATGTGGCATCCACTCGGTACCATTCTGGTCAAAAGAATAGGTCAACTTGCATGAGACATAACTTCCTCATGTAAACTTTGATTGAGGAGATCTTTGCACCATGGTAAATCTCACAATATGTAGAACAATTCCAAGAGACTAGAGATAATTTCCATACATTTTTTACCCTAAAGATGACCAATTAGTACCTCAAGTGTGCTCCATAAGTTTTATGACCCAAAATCACCAAGATAGGACCTACCATAAAATTGGCCCTACAAGACAATAGCTCCAATTTTCCACTTATAAAATACCAAAATAGATGACAAATTATATAGTGATCCATTTCAAATCAACTTCANTTTATTTCTTCTGTTTAACATTAGATTTGACATAGTAAAATATAACTAAAACGTGGAGTGAATAAGTTAACTAATCACTGTAGTCTCCTTGGCAGGGACTAATAATAAAGGAGGTGGCCACAACATTAATATAATAATATTCAACTTGCCTTTATAACATGTATGCTTTATAAGGTGCAAGAAGGAGATCATTATTTAATCTAGGTATGTCTTCATCATGAAAGGGAGTGGTTCCTTTAGCACAATCTTGTCGACTTACATGGGTTAATGAGAAATATGAAGATTTGACATGACTATTAGAAATAAAGATTAAATAATAAATCCATCATCATAAACTAGAATCACATCATGTTCCCTTTATTTTTTTGTTAGTGATATGTTAGGTCAAACCATGAATATATAATTATAATCCAACTATCAATGATGTAACATAGCATTAAAGAATTTATCGCAACCATTCATATGAGTGTCAAGTATAATCATGAAGAACAATGAAAATCACAATTTATCACTCATGCTAATATGAGGGGTAACATGATCCTTTAGAATCTTCTTGAAAGTGTACACATGATTATCTCCACATTTGTGAGTAATGGGAGTTGATGTGGCATCCACTCGGTACCATTCTGGTCAAAAGAATAGGTCAACTTGCATGAGACATAACTTCCTCATGTAAACTTTGATTGAGGAGATCTTTGCACCATGGTAAATCTCACAATATGTAGAACAATTCCAAGAGACTAGAGATAATTTCCATACATTTTTTACCCTAAAGATGACCAATTAGTACCTCAAGTGTGCTCCATAAGTTTTATGACCCAAAATCACCAAGATAGGACCTACCATAAAATTGGCCCTACAAGACAATAGCTCCAATTTTCCACTTATAAAATACCAAAATAGATGACAAATTATATAGTGATCCATTTCAAATCAACTTCATCAATTATTTCACTTTTGTATACTTGAACTTTAAAATATCATTAAAATCAAGGATCCCATCTCATTACTCTTCTTCTACTACAATACACTACATATCATATCTCTATTGTCATCTATGTCTCTCTTTCTTCATCACCATAAGAATTTCTCATGGGATTCTCATCCATTCATTTCCTACAAGATCTAAATTAACTCATGACCTTGCAAATAATTTCACTCCCTATTTTTCGTGTAGTATATGAAGGTTCCTTTGGTGTAGCCAATCACTCTTTCTTGAAACCACACAACATAGAATCTTTGCACTGCTATGTCACATCTCTCCCCAACTCAATTATTCACAACCACATGCAAACTTCCTTGAGTGATAATTATGTCAGCATATTAATTTCTTCATAAAATAAATTCATGAGTCTTTCTTTTCACTCACCATAATAGTTTGTCACTTTCAAGTTACAACACTTCTCTTGCAAACTTCTTCATCTTCACTGGTAGATTTATAAATCTACTATATTTTTTCATCAATATCTCTTGATAATTTCTTCCTGTTATTGGTTCTTCTTCTCTACTTTGGCACCAACTTTCACCTCCCATAGTGGTAACTAAATCTGATACCACTTAGTGGAGGGAGAAAGACCTCCCCTACCATATCAAAGTACACAACAAAAATTATTCTCATCTACAACATTCAAATACATGGCAAAAGGAAATACTCCATCCATTAATAAAAAACTACGACAACATTCATATTAATATAGAATTTAATAAATGGAAACCCAAAAGGGAAAATTTTTTTTTCATGATAGATCTATCTATCTCTATAACCATTCTATAGTGTTTTTTTAAATGATAATGCACTCACCTTCTTGCACACTTCTTCTCATTAAAAACCTCACTAGGCTACCAAGTTGTGGGCCATGGAAAAATTTACTCATCTTCACCTTTGGAGCACCCCCTATTCTCTCGATTGACTATTGTATGTATCTTCTTGTAGACTATACCTACCTTCATGGATGGCTTTCCTTTTAATTCCTCATTGTCTTTTCAATTTCTCACGGCTTGCAACTATTCCTTTCACCTTTTCTATTGCATTCCCATAAATTTTGTTTACTTGGAATTCATCTTCTTTACCTAGGTATAAATTTTTTATGTTCTTATATCCTACCACGTGGCAACATAAGACTGGTCAACACCATCACAATTCCTTTTCCTATGTTGAATTTCTTCCCCACACAACTGGTCCTTTTATGGAAATCCCCTAACTAATACCATCGGGCTTGGGTGTGGATTACCGTAGCTAATGTAGTTGGGGGTTCTATGGGCTTATCTCAACATAAGCTTGGGATGACTTTGCATAATCATTAGTTGGACAGTGCCAAAATGTTATGGTGGGTCCCTGAATAGTGCAATCAGGACCTTTTGGTGAATTCCCCTCCTAATGTAATTGGCCCCAGATAGGTTTACCCCAATGGAGATATGGGGATTGTAACATCCCTCTCTTGCGAGCACATGTTATTGACATATACTTTGAGGACACTTGCGTGCAAGTGATCCGGTTATAGTACATGGTTATGGTTTCTCTTTTGGATTTTGTGATGATGTTGATGGATTGTGATATTATGTTATTTGATATCTATGTATTGACAGATGCTATTGACGAGCTTCCCCTGAGTTTGTAGGACACTTGACAGATTGTGGATGCTGAGAACATTAATGGACCTCCTGGGACTTCTTATTGAGTCAGGGAGTGGATTGTATTGGTTTGAGTATTTCATTATGCATATGTGACATGTGATCCATTATAATATGATTTTGTATATGGATCGTTGACAATGTTTTGTTGATGGATGCACGCCAGGGATGATTTTAGGGGCTAAATTTCACTCATGGGCTAATTTTCCACGGTTTTTCCAAAAACGAGATTCGCTATTTTAAAAATGATTCACCCAAATTCTATATGATACAATTATTTTACCTTAAAACCGCCAAAATTTTATAAAAACTATACAAAATCCTTAGAAATTTGAATGTTTTTACAAAAATATCGCCAATCATTTATAGTTGGCATATGAAGGATTAGTAAGATTCGCTAAGGTTTCTACATTTTAAAACAAATTTTCATCCTTAAAATCATCCCTGATGAACGCTGACGATTTCTTGCTAATTTGACTCACATAAGGAGTAAAGGGGCCATGCACATAGACCAAATATTGAGGAAGAGTTGTGGCAGCGTCCCTGTCACAACCTACTAGCATTCCCAATCGTGGCTTGAACTGTAGATTAACGATTACCTAGTTCGAGAGGTCCACGATGCCATGAGGGCAGAATGATATAGTCACTCAAGAAGATTTCTAAGGGGCGCACAATAAGCCAGGATCTTTATTCCTTAGAATCCCTTAGTCTCTTACAAGGTCGCCCAAATGGAGTGATGACTGTAGGGGTTGGACAACTACCAAAACCAGTCAAAGGTGAGTGGCACCCTTGGAGCATAGAGTGCGTCTTGAAGGGCACGACGCGTGAATACAAATTGAGTCAATGAATCTAGATGGCCTAGAAAACCCAGAGCGAATAATTAACCTTGTAAAATCTTGAGCATTGGCAGATCAATCAATCAATCAATTAATTAATTAAGGATTGAAATTATTAATTATAAATCCCTATAAGAGTCTAAGCATTTGCAAATATATTTAATTCAGTCTAAGCATAATTTTTGTAAAGAGGCTAAACTAAAATTAATAACTAAAGAAAAAAGGGGAATGAGGTAAATAATTTCAAGAATCAAGTAAATTGAAATAATCCTAATGATTTGATTTAAGGCACATAGATGTAAGAAATTATTAAAAGGGATTTTTTTAAATAAGAAAAAAACATGGAGGAGATAATGTGTACACATAGAAAGAGATCTAGAGTCTAGTTGACACTAGTCTAACTAAATAAAAATCCAATTTTAACTCAACTCAAAATTAGTAAGGTGTCAGTCATTAATTGGAATTAAGGGGAATAAATAGACAACTAGGAGTAATTTAAGAGCGGATGGGTGAGGAAAATTGACTTTTAATTAAAATAAATTATGAATTTTCTTGTGCAACTTATGGAGAGGGTGACAAGGGAATAATTCTTAATTAATTATTTAAAAAGTGAATTAAATGTGCAAGTAACATTGTGTCATTAAGGAAAATCCTATAAAGCAAATGGAGGAAAGGGAAAAAATGGATCACACTGGTTATGGATAAATTTATGCTGCATAATTTTTGACTGGTTTTACTTGTGAGAGTTGGGATACCCAGCTTGAGAGAGAGTCATGGCTCTACCTTGCGAGGCGAGCTGGGAGCTAGAGGATTTCTAGTTGTGTGTGTGTGTGTGGCCCCTTTGCGGCTCGGGGGGCTAAGAGGGAAGAAGAGTACCCCTAGAATTGGATGGGAGGTATTGGTGAAGTCTCAACGATTAGAAGGCGAGAAGTCGAAGGAACGCCATCGCTGAAGTGCATCTGGACATTTTCATCGTCGACTATGGTATTTAATGGCTTACTATTTATTTGTAATATAGTTAAATTTTTATAATTTCAAATTCTTGTAATGGAGATGATCGTGATCAAT
>SNQJ01S0025588.1:179029-198063 GCA_010110895.2 Picea sitchensis
TTCATAGTGGATATAAAGCGTAACGACACTTTTCTCTGTACACCCTAGATCTCTAGTGGTCTTCCTTCATCATCGACACAACGCACCCTCTTTGTGAAACAATTTACCAAAGCTCGGTGAGCTGCTAACCAATCCATTCCAATGATTAGGTCATATGCTCCGAGAGCAGTGACGTATACCTTCAACCTGGTAGTACACACTCCCAGATCTACTATACAATCATCAACACTAGGTCCTACTGCTTGTTTCCCCCCCGAAGCCATCTCGACTTTTTTAAAGTCATCGTGCTCGTAGGCTGCCAACCCATTCTTTTCTAATGCAGATGGTGAAATGAAACTTTCCATCGCACTAGAATCAAACAAAATATTAACATTAATATGATTTAGCATACCTGATGACTCCACCACCATGGATTGATGTTCGGCCTGGCGGTTATTAACCGCTGTGTAAATTTGGTGGCTGCTACTTGATCTCCCCATCACTGCCTTTCCTTGTCTATACACAAACATGGATTGTAACTCCGGGTAGTCACGTTGGTAATGGGGTCCTCTGCACCCCCAATAGGTAACACGAGATTGAACCTGTGCACTGTTATGTGACTGTCTCTAAAATGAGTTCCTTCGCTTGGAACCCCTGCCCCTACTAGCTGTTCCCTGAGGTGGTCGTGGACCTGTCTGCGCCATTGGGGATGAACGAGATGCTGCACTCACTGCCATTGAAATCCCTGCAACTACTGTCCTTGGTGCGACTCTGTTACAATATGGAGGTGGCCTTGAGTCCCCTCCCCTAGGAAATGTCCTCGGGGCCTTTCCTACGAATCCAGGGCGATGCAGAAATGTCGGTCTTGTGCCCTCGGTTAAGTTCATGTGTTCTTTCGCATAGCGCGCATTTTCCACCGCTTCTGCTACTGAAGATGGTTTCCACATCCGCACCATATCTCTTATCTTAGGGTTCAATCCATAGATGAAGCGCTCTGCCTGTCGTTGGTCATTATCCATATACGAAACATATTTGACTAGTTGCATAAATCTGATCTCATATTCTTCTACAGTTCTGTTTCCCTGTACTAAGGCATGAAATTCCCCTACCTGTTGTTCCTCATAGTATGCTGGTAGATATTTCATTCAGAACCTCTCCTCGAAAAGTTCCCAAGATACTGTGTCTGGGGTAAGGTGCAGTTGTCTTTCCAGGTTGCCCCACTAGTTCAAGGCGTTGTCTCTTAACTGAAAAATTGTGATCTTTGCCTTTGAGTTGGACGCATAGTCCCTTAAGGAAAAACACCTTATCATGCCTTCCAACCATGCTTCCGCGTGTTCACTGGCACGACCCCTAGTAAACTTCGGAAGTTTGATCTTCTGCAATTCTCTCATGATGTCTTCAGGTGGAGGTCCTCCCCCTGAATCCCTTGACGCTTATGGATTACCCGTTCCAGATGGTGGGGATTTCACTTCAATTGCTATCGATTGTCACCCCTTTAAAGTCTCATTAATGGCTTTCAACGAGCACAGTATGAGGGCTAGTTCGAGCGATGGTGGTGGTGGCACTGGCGGTGTTGGCAGTGCTTGTGACAACGCTCCCCTACCTCGACTCCTTCGAGTCCTGACCATCATGTATGATTTAACCTGCATCACCCCAAAGTTTTCAGGGTGAGTTCAAGGATGTTTCAAATTGGTGCTACTCAAACTAGAAACAGGGTTAGGTGTAAGTTTTATTTACTTGTCTGTAAACAGACATTACTCCTTTAGGGGATTGGCTAGGTTAGGGTTAGGATTAAGCATCTAAGCTTGATTTCTTCACCCCTATGAAAAAATTATTGGTTCCCTTTCCCTATAGCTATGCTATCCTTGCGCCATACTAGCCACTTCCTATGCTTACTCTCCTAGTGCATATGCCACCTCCTTCTCGCTTTTCCTAGTCTAAGCCCTTTTAACGTTTCTCTTACAACTTGATTAAAGTGACTCCTGACCTTATGTTTATTAATTTACACCGAAAGGCATACACCTATTGACAATGGGCACAATTAATGATCTTTTAATCTGATTTAACCTTAAACCCTTATCTGATGGCTATGCATTGAAGATGCTGTCATATTCTTAGTCGTCCTCCAAAATCAATGGGTCAGATTTATTGTTCATAACTTTCTTGCATTTATCAAGGCATCCATTAACATGTTTACTTTTTAACATTTACCTAATCACATTAAAAAAAAAATTGCTATAAGGATATATAATTACCACGTTTAAATTATTAAATAGGATTAAACCGTGGCATCTAAATAATTATCCACAACTACCAGCCACGTTTCGGCGTTCACCAGCTCTATGTACCTTTCGACCTAACCAGCCGCCAGCCACTTTGAGGCTGTGTTAGTTTATTAAAAAACTAATAATCTAGACTAAACTTGATTCTAATCTTCAATCGCCTTAATCAACACTTCAATTTATTCCTAGAAATTAATATTATTATTAGTGTTAATTAATTAGTCACTAATTTACTTAATCCTTCCTATTAATTTAATTATTATTATTTTTATTTTTTTCTCCAAGGCACATACATGGTGCGTTGGTGTTTGGTTGTTCCTTAAGGCTTAGGTAGTGGTTGGTCGTGCATTCTAAACCTGTCTGCTTTGGAAAAATTTTAATCTAACCCGAATTTAATCTAATCTCTAACATCATTAATTAACTTTAATGTAAATTAACTTTACACTAAATAAAACACTTAATTTAAAATTATTATTACACTAATTTAACCTAAATTAACTTTAATTTAATTTAAACTAACTTGACCTAAATTATATATATATATATATTTTACACTAAATTATTTTTACACTTAAAATAATAAAAATAAATAAACGAACACACATAAAAAAAATATAAAATATTTAGTAAACAAAAAAATAAAAAAAATCAAAATAATTTAAAAAAAAAGAGTGCGGGCACGCATGGATTCCACGTGCCCACCTTTCTCTTCATACCTAACCCTAAAACCCTACACCTTCCAACTCTTCGAACCCTACGCGTCCTTCCTCTGCCGCCTCCTTCTCATCCACCGAGACCTTCCTCTTATCCTCCTCCTCCTACTCCTCTTAGTTCAGATAGGATGAATTGGAAGAAGACGAAGGGACTGGTGTTGGCAGCGATTGTAGGGTTGCTCATGTAAGTTCTCGCAAGTTTTGGGTGAACGAGCGGTGGGAAAAGAGATTCCAGAGGGTAAGGAATCAATTACGGTTAAATTTAATTTCTTAGCTGTGTGCATTTACACCCTCCGTTCCCACTTACTCAGCTGATAAATACCGTTGGGGTTTGTTTAATGGAGGTCAAGCTTCAGGTTATCATGTAAAGCTCTCCAAGAGTAAGTTGACTCAATTTATCATACAAAATCATTTAATGGTTCTATTAGCTTACGACATTTTTTTTTGAGCAGTTTGGATACGAGGATTTAGTGTGCTTAAGTTTGATCTCAACCAGTGTAGCGTTGAGCTTTTCTTTTTGGACGTTTAACCTCAGAAATGCAGGGAATGGCGTTCGAGCGGTTGGTTCTCTTGCGGAGGATGCAGGTTGTATGGACATCTATGTTGCCTGGATCCTTCCGCTCTTCAGGTAATGATTTGATTGTTGTAGGATTGCTCTAATTTACTAGAGTCTGAAGTCCCATTAGCTCTCAGATCGAAGATAAATCGATTGCTATATTCACAGTGGGTGGTGTGAATGAGCCGCAGGTTTTATTTTGCGGTATCACAGTTTTCTGTTAAAATATTGTAGATCACGTTGTTTTTTTTTTTCTGAGATTCAAGCGGGCAATGAACCTTGAAAGCAATAGAACAAACCCTAAAGCGGGTTAAATTTGTTAACAGTATCCGTGGCTAATTTTCCCATACCCTAAACAGCCATAGGTCTGAACTTGACTCTTTACATAAAATTTCGGGGTGTGGTTAGACATGCCAATCCGTTCTAGTTATGTTTCTATGGGCCGATGGTTTCAGAACAATTATGCTCAAAACCATATGACTTGACTCTTAATTAATCGTGGCTTTTCAAGAAAACTTTTCATGTTATAAAAAAAAACCAGTTTTGGCCCGAGTTGACTCCAGGTCTGTATCTCTCGCGACCTGCTTGATTATAATTTGCTGAAGGTAAAAACTTGAAGTTAACTCTGATCAAAATAAGTAAATCAATACCAACAAAACCGTCGTCCCAAACGATACTCACTTCTTGATACATTTTGTCTTCCTACATACAATGGTCTGATAAAATACTTTCTTATTTTCAACTCTTTGTTGTTCTGCATCCATGAATATTATCATTTTATCCCCTTTGTATTTTAAACTATTATTTGTCAAAAATTGGTTTCTAAAATCGTAATGCAGGGGGTCAACTAGGACTAGATGGTAAGGGTGTTGTTTCATACTCACCAAGCTTCAAATCCCCTGGAGATATGTTTCTCTTGTTACACTAATTGCATTCTGCCAGGATAGAAACCAAAATATGAAATGGCTTGCATGTTGCACAGTAATAATATATATGAAGCATCTGGTGAAAAAAGTGGTAGTCTAATTGTTTTCTGCCATGATCTGTGTTTTATATTTTATTTAATGAATTCATTATTCTCTTTATATATTACCGACTGGTAGTAATGGTTGCAATGATGATATTTTGTTACTCGAGAGTGCCCCAATGATTGGGGAAACTTGATGTGGTGCTCAACCTGAGCGGTTACCTGAGCAACAATCTTTATCTTTAACAATTATTTATATCGCATTAATAGTTGTTGCTGGCTTCGGCATGCATTTAGATTTGATGTCTTGAAACTCATTCCAACTGAATTGTTCACTAAGTTGCTATGTAATGGCTTCCATTTTAATCTTTGATGTTTTTAGGCAATGAGTTCCAGTTTATTCTATTTTTTTTGTATATTGTTTGTATAGATTTAAATGATGCGTATCATTCATTTTTGGAACAAGAGTTATCTTGAAACTCATTCCAACTGAAATGTTCTCTGATGTTCAATGTAATTCTTTCTAGTTTAATCTTTGATGTGACTAGGCAGTGTGTCTCAGTTTATTTTGTTTTGTTAGTAGATATTTTAGTGATGTCTATTTATTTTTGAAATATTTTCATATTGATGTCAACTAGGTGGTACTATAGTGAAGAAATTATGGTTACATTATTCTTTTGAAGCAAAGATGGTGCATAATTGTAACAGCCCTAGTTTCTTGTTTTACTTTAGTAAATTCGTTTTTACATTTTCAATATGTATTTCATTTATTTATATATATAGATTTGTTTATATATAATCATAATAATAATACGTTTGGTTTGCAGGTTAGGTGGAGCTGGAGTTGGAGCTTGGAATTTTGGCCCTCAGGCCCATATTTCAAACAAAAGCTTTGATACCATGTGCAATAGCCAAATAATTTAAACATCCAGTAATTCTACAACAAGACAGTAACTTCTACTAGATTTATGAAAATTCAATAATTCCTTTCTATTTTTAACACATACGCATGTAAATTTAACAACGAATAATAATTTTTTATAACAGATTAAAAACAAATGCATAATTTTAAATACCTGGGTCTGATGCTAACCCTCCGTTTGTCTGCTTGCCTTGTTGACCGTTGTTGAACTGTGTGAACACTGCCCAAAACCTTGTTCCACCCTGCCAACTAGGAAAACTTCCTAGCTCTAGGATATCATATGGATATCCTAGCCCCCGTGCCCAAAACCTCCAGCAAACCGGTGCCTATACTGAACCTTCCTGACTACAAAACTCTACTCTCCTCCCTGCCAATCCAAGAGAGCCCCCCAAAATCAATCCACATCTCCCATCGAATGATCCCCTCCTTCCTAACCTCCTCCGCTCATATGCCTCCTTCACCGCCTTCTCCCCCCATTTACTTCCTTACCTACTCCTAGTTAATGCCCCTTATCCTTTCCTTTATTATTTTATCCTCTCGTAATTAATATGTTATCTCTTTCCGTGTACGTAACCTTTTAAT
Organism: Picea sitchensis; assembly: GCA_010110895.2. NCBI lineage: Eukaryota > Viridiplantae > Streptophyta > Pinopsida > Pinales > Pinaceae > Picea > Picea sitchensis. The sequence goes on from SNQJ01S0025588.1 coordinate 185,031, forward strand.
TTAAACAATATAACTTATTAATCTTTTAAATTTAATACTCATGTTATTAAATGTAATAGATAGTTAATTAATAAATAATTCAATCAAAATTATAACCTTTAATTAATTAATAAATACTTAATTAATATCATTATATCAATCTTTGTTTAGTTATTAACATGGTAGGGAAAATTAATTACCTAATAAATCTTTTACTTAATAATCCCTAAGTATATATTCTACTAGGGCTGTTACATAGAGAAAAAAATTCCTTGTTTCATTAATGCGTTTAGTGCATTGTATGGACTCATACTACTTCTATTTTATAACAATTGCATATTTTAAGCACTGTCTTATGTACGTGAACAGATGAAGAAAAATTGGGGTTGTGCATGCTCCCTTTCAAATCAACTAACTGCACTCGAATGTAGATCTTTTAATGTTGGGTAATGATGACATTGAACATGGATTTTTCATCTTATATAAATGATGAGTCTATAGAGGTGCAACTCATAGAAGAGGGGTGTATCATACTATTCGATAGTTTTCCTCTCATTAAAGGCCACATTGAAGTAAAACCTACCACTAACTGTATACCTAAAGTTGGAATCGTGTTATCCCTTGTATGATAGCTTTTTACAATGAGGAAGGTATTTATGTGATGGTATTTATACAATTTTTTTATATATTGTAAAATCCATTTCATTGCTCTTACCCCACTTTCCTTTCTTAAACAATTTAACTCTCGAATGGATTTAGGACTGCAGTGACCCCCTTTATTTAATCACTATACGGTGAGATCTTCCTAAAACTTTTAAAGGGATACATAAGAAGGATAACAAAAACTCATTGTGATGATATCTTGTTGATTTTCTTAGTTCCTCAAAAGAAACATGTTAGCAAGTCAAAATTTTATCTATTGCTTGAAATTGATCTCTCTTGGTTTTAAAAATATTTAAGGTAGCTTTGGGATCCTTTTCTTGTTTTTTTATGGTTGACCCTCGTAGTCCCTTAAGGAGGGTTATGCAAGCATTGAATTCTCCATTAGATATGTTGAAGAATGCCCTTTATTAGTTATAGATGGATACATAATGTAAGTAGTGTTAAATTTTGTATGGTTGAGAGGATCCATTCTCGCATGGGTTCTCATAATGAATATGAAATTTGGCGTTCCCTCACATACTCCTAGAAGTTGTCCATCAAAATGAGATGTATAGTTATTCTACATGAGATTAATTTTGTATTGCGCTCTTGATTTAATTATCATTATGAATATCCTATTCCTCATTTACACACATTGTTGCTTGAAAAATGATAGGGTTTAGTAGAATATCCTGTTGCGTCACTAAACATTGTTGAAGTATAGTTGAATTAGTAACTATATATTTTTGTGCCTTAGAATAATGTTAATGAATAAATGATTAAGTGATTAGCCTTCCTTGCGTTACAGGATAATGTTGGTGTATAGATGATTAAGTGATTAGATCTCTTTGCGCCTTGGAATAATGTTAATGAATCAATAATTAAGTGATTAGCCTTCCTTGCGTTATGGGATAATGTTGGTGTATATATTATTAAGTGATTACATCTCTTACGCCTTGGAATAATGTTAATGAATAAATGATTGAGTGATTATATTTCTTTGTGCCACATATTAAATGTTGATGTATGATCGGTTATGAATTTGCCTAATCTTGTGTCTTGAAATTAATGTTGATGTATGTTGAGTTATGTAATTAGATTACTCGCGCGCCATGAAAATAAGGTTGATGTTTTCTCTTGCACCATGGTTAATTGATGATTAAGATTGATTGATTGATCTAGTTGATTGTTGGCTTGATTGGATTAGCGGGATTTAGACACCTCCTTGTTCCTCAGAATAGTCTCTAGCCCTGAGACCTTAAGTGGTCAAAATCAATCGGATGAATCCTGGGCTTGAGAGTTTCTTATGTGTCCTGGAGGTCTTAACCATGCAGGACAGGTTGGGCAGGTAGTTATTTGATATTCAGTGTCTTCTTGATCATTATTTATATTTTTCTTTGGATAATTGTGATGTGCTGAAATGAGTCGCTATTTATGTTTATGGATTGAACATGTGTCATTGTTATTTATGTTAATGCATTGGATTTGTGTCTTTTATTTCGATGGTGTGTTGCTTGTAATGCTTTTAATTATGAGGTAGTGGTGATTGTGCCTTTCTATGAATTATGTCTTGACGTTAAATTCCTCATGCTAAAAAAAAATGTTTACCTATTGTACATTGTTGTTTGTTGTCATAACAGAGGGGTCATTACAGGGATACTCCAATAAATCCTTGGGAATTTATAAGTTTCCATCATCGTTGAGCCCCAAATGGGCTCACCCCAACATACTACAATTCTTTCTTCAATGTCATTACTCCATGATATCATAGTTGGAACCTCAATGTACTACAAGGAAAAGACCCTCTAGTGGATTTTTTTTGTGGATGCCCCTATTAAAATATCTAAAAAATTAGTTTATAGCAGAGGATACTAGCGGAAGTGAATGAGCAGAGGTTTTAGAAGATGTTTTTGTATGATGCATTTATAAATATATAACACACCGGTGAGGTTTATACAAATGATGCATCAGTGCTTGCAAAACTAATGCATCATAGTAGGATTATTTCAAACAAAAAAATATTCCGATGCACTACAGAAATAATGACGCACCAAACCACACAATTTCTCTTAAAAATTGTGCACCGTGGCAGTATTATTTTAAAAAATATTATATGCGATGGTGCGCTAATTAAACAATTGCACCAGTGTGGATGGTTTCTCCCCAAAAATGGTGCACCGTGGTAAGGTTTTTGAAAACAAATATTCTGGTGCGCTACATAAATAACGACGCACTGCTGCAGCTAGTTTTTTAGCGCACCGTAAAAGGGTTAAATTAAAAAAATTATTGGCCATATTCTTAATCATGAAGAAACATCATCTGAGAGAGAAGTACCAACAAGAGGAGTAGAGGGTTGAAATGTACAATGTTGTACGATATTGGGAGGTTAGGGAGAGGGAGAGGGATTTTTTTCCTTAGCATTTCTATGAATTGTTTTGTCTTCATTTCATCTGTAAAGACTTGAGTCTAAAGTATAGGCATTTCATTTGTAAATACTTGAGTCTAAAGTATGGGTAGTCTCTCAAAATTCTAATCTATAATCATATGAATCATGTTGTAGACTTAAGTATTTGGTGAAATCCCAACTAACGGGTTGTCTAGAAAAATTCTAATCTATATTAGTTACTAATTCATAATTGTGTGTGATTATGATGACAATTTGAATTATTATTACCATGATGTCCATGATGGGAATCTTTCTCCATGGGTACCTACTACCGTATGGATCTCCCTTCCCATATCGTTATCATGATCGTCAATGATTATAACCTTGTGTGATCTCTCTATCAATGATCATAACCAGCTTACATAATCGTCAATGATCATAACTTGCGTGATATTGTTGTCCATGATCATAACTTGAATGATCTCATCATCAATGATCATAAGTTGTGTGATCTCATCGTCAATGATCATAACCTTGATCTCTCCGTCATTGATCATAACTGTCTCTCAAAATCCTAAAATATAATCATTTCCCATTTATAATATAGTTGGGAGTTCACCAAATCCTTGATTCTACAACATGACCAGTCTAGAAAAATTCTAATCTATATTTATGGAAAATAAAAAAATTGATAACTTTTAAAGCATAATTATGTGTATATTTAAAATACATTGCACCGGTGCATTTATAACACCCTAATGCACTGGGGAATTTCATTAATAATCACACTGTGACATGATTAAATAAAACAAATACACACCATCGTAGGATTATTTCAAAATATATACTCTGGTGCGCTCTGTGGTATACTGATGCACTAGTCAGCACATGTGCTCTAAATGGATGCACCGTGATAGGGTTATTTAAAATATATATATAATCTGGTGCACTAGTTAAAACCAGACGCACCAGTGCCACTAATAATAGAGCACACCGTGACATGGTTAAATAAAAACATTTACACACCATTGTAGGATTATTTCAAAAAATATACGCTGGTATGCTCCATAGCATATTGATGCACCAGGGTGCACTGTTTCTCCAAAGGGAGCACCATGTTAGGGTTCTTTTTAAAAAAAATAACTGGTTCCCTATATAACACCAGACACACCGGTGCATCAAATAATCGACCACACTGTAACAGGGTTAAATACAAAAATTACGCACCATTATAGGATTTTATACAAAAAATATATACACCGGTGCGCTCCATAGTAACCAGATGCACCGATGTGCACACATGCTCTAAAAGGGCACACCATGTTTGGGTTATTTGTAAAAACTATTATCCATTGTGCTACGTAAATATTTTAGCACCTATGCGTTCAGTCATCAAGTGCACCAGAATAGGGTTTAATAAAAAAAAATCCCTGCTGTAAAATTCATTTTTACCATTTTCAGTGTTGTGGATATCAAAAGCATCGATGTAACTTTTTCCTCTCTAAAGTTCCCTGCCATTGGTGCTTCCCTTGCTTTCCTTCCTTCTGTTTGTTGCTCTGTGTGTGGCTTTCAATTTTTTCCAAACAATGGGAAAATTTAATTTTTTATCTATGTTCCAACCATACCTCCTCGATGAAAAAATGTCCAGATAATATCTTTGTTTCTTTATAACTTAAGTTTTCGGCGGATTAAAATTTAAAATTGAGTTAATTTTTCACTGTTTGTTTTTTTCTACGCAGTGCGTTCGAGACATTCGGCTCGCAACACGGTTGGTGCACTCTATAGATTTACAAGGTGCATTGCAACATAATGTTAAATACCTTGGTGAAGCATAGGTAAACATGATTGCACTGACGCGTCCATTTATCGACACACAACACAAAATTATATAGCTATTCTACGGTATGTCTTAGTACCTCTAACACACCGGTCTGTTACGGTACATGATGCACTGCGCGAATCAGATATATTATTTCGCGCGATGTGTTAGTAAGCGTGCACATCGGTGCATTCATGTTTACAAACACATCACTATAAAAAAATTAGCATTTTTTCGTGGTGGTCCCTGTATATTCTTTGTGTGCACCCCGAATGGTGTGATCCGAACGACTTGAACACACCGCCTGAAATAATTAGATAAAAAATTACAAATTTTCGTACTCATCAATTTAAAAAAAATTGCAGGGTGGTGTGTCACCATTACTGAAAATCACCCGTGCATATAAGGAATGTATACACACCGCCTTAACTAATTAAATTTTTTTTTTTTTACATCGTGTTAGGATTTTAATTTGTTTTTATTTTAAGTGGTGCGTAGGGTAGTCATAACGCACCGGTAGGGTGGTGCGTCAATTTTAAAAAATTGGTGGGGAGGTGCATCTCTATTACTTAAATGCATTGGTGCATATAAGGAACGTATACACATCGCCTTAACTGATTTTTAAAAAATTGTTTTATAGTGTGTTAGGATTGAAATACCAAGAGAGACCGACCTCTCCTCTACTTTCTTTTCTTGGCCAATGTTTCTTTTTGCTTTTTGAAGAAATAATATCTATCCTAACAACCAATGTGTCACTTTCTTTTGATGATATGTGCCTACATAAATAATATGAAACATTTTTAAATATATCCATTGGATCTAGTAAGTGGGCAATCTTAAGATGCTTCCAATATGGGAGATCATAAAAGAAATATTCTCTTTTCACCCCAATGGGAAATTTCTCAACATAGGTGTCAAATAATTATGGATCATCGAACATAGGCTCCCCATTTGAATCGAACATTTCTATAATATCCTTCTCCTTCTCTCTCTCATATGCTCTAAGCCATTTTGTTGGTGTCATTATTGCAGGCCTTTGGGTTCTCTCTGTTTTACCGTTGAAAACTGATGTTACTCTTCTATAAAGGTGTTATTCTAGGAGGAATACCCTGGAGCAGTCATACACTGGCTTCCGTAGGTGGTTGGACTACCTAGCCTTTAGACAAGGTCCAAAACATTTACATCCATGATAGACTTTTGTTACAAGACTTGCAAAATTATTAATGTATACAAATTATGTTAGCATCGAACATTAGAACAATCACAATGAATTAAATATGCCAAAATATATTTTTACGTATATAAACAAATCAATAAACATATAATTTACCAGAGCAAACTCCTAAGCCTGGATAATCATGTGTGGTGTAAGAACATATTCCATACAATGTAAAACTCCTCTTTGTTGTGATGGGTCTTGATACATCGTATACATGTATCCCTTCCCATAATTCCTTCAATTCATCTACCAATGGTTGTAGGTATACATCCATATTCTTCACTTTTATTTTACCAGGGACTATAAGAGCCAACGTAAGATGTTCAGTCTTCAAAGAAAAGCATGGGGGGTATTTTTATTGATCACTACTATAGGCCAAACATAATAGTTGGTGGTTTGGAGGGAATATGGGTTGATTCCATCCATATCTATACTGAGTTGTGGACTTTGTACTTCATCCTTGAATTTTTCAGGCCATGTATCCTCTATATGCTTCATGGCTATTGAATCTGTTGGGATTCACATAAATCTTGACTCACTTCTATGTGAGACATGCCATCCCTGCAACAGAGATAATTATTTTCAACGAAAGAGCCTTTGAATCCTTGGTATTATAGGCATGTGCCTCAATATCTTATGAGGAGGAACATGTGATTTACCCTTTTTATTTGATTTATGATATCTTTCATGCCCACATTTTGTACATATCTCTTTATCTGCATATTCTACTCTATATAGAATACAATCATTCAGACATGCATGATATGATATGTACTCAACACCCAATATTTTCAATATTTTCTTTTCCTCTTCACAACTACCAAGAAAGACATTATCCTTCGGAAGTACCTTATCTTTGAATAACCTGCAGTTAATGGGAAATATAAATGTACAATGTCATTTAATGTTCATAAAATCAATCATTTTTAATGTTGATTGTATAACAATATTTATAAAATTATAAGAGACTTAATGATGGTCAACTACCTCAATATTGTTGAGAAACATACGTTTGACATTCCAAACTTTGCTTTCAAGTTGTACAATAACATTGTTTTCCCCAAGTGGGTAGACTTTGACTGGCTAGGTATAAAGAGAAGGGTGGTGGAAGAAGATTTCAGACTTTCGAATAAGGTATCAGTGATAAGAGCATCATCCCCTCTCGCATTGTTCTAGAATGCATATAACAACATTGTCTCCATGGAATTTGTATCCCGTAAATAATCATCCATACCAACCTCTATTTCATTGACTCCAATGCCAACTTGTGAAGAACTACTATTGTTGTAGTCATTCATAATTGGTGAATCTGGACATAATGAGAATTGAATAGGTGGTTGATTGAACCATTCTTGGTATGCTTCCTCTCTGATTTGTGCTCTTATTGCATCCTTCTCTCGATTTGACATTGTAGTGGGGTGCAACGGAAGATGATAGGTAGGTCGCTTATCATCATAATCCTAATTTCAAGAATATTGAACATTAATACATCGATGATATTAGTAAGCACTATGCAATTGGTTTTTTCAAATCACATTATACCCAACATTAATTATTACCGTTGTTGACCCAAGATTGTGGCTGGAAGATGGCATGTTACTATTGACAGCGTAAAGTGATTGTCCATTTTCATCTATCAACTGCTTGCGGTATGTTTCTCCTAATAAGAGCTTCCGATGTTTTTGAATTGGTGGAATATTATTTGCCTCTGAGCTTGATTATGAATAAGGATCCTACAAATTTGGATACATTTTTATTCAGATTGACAAGGATAAAAAAATTAAATTCAATTAGATAATCAAAATATAAATAAAATATGAACTTACTAGAGATGGAAAGGGATAACTCCACAATGGAATTTGAGAAATATGGAACATGCTAGAATTTGAAGAATTGGACATTTGATATTATAATATTTTCTCCCTGCATTTGAGCAAAATCAACAATAATGTTTTAAGAATAAGGCGACTTTAAGTGGAAAATGTATACTATGGAGTACTGCAAGTCATGTGGATTCATCCTAAAAGATAACTTAAGATGAATATACTATTTTGTGTTCAAATAAAAATTCAGATAACTTTGAAAGCAGAACGGTTTGTTTATTTAAACCATACACATCGGTGCGTATATAAAAATATAAAGCACCATGGAGTTTACTTACGAGTCACACTGGTTCATAAATAAATAAAAAAGAATTATCTGATATCGGTGCTCCAAAACTTTTAACTACACCAATGCATTGTATACAAAAACACACCGATGCGTTATATTAATAGATGCACCAGGGTTTTGAAAAACTTAAAAAAAAAGTGTGTCTTGGTTTTTTTACAATTGAAAAATGAGCGGGAATTTAAAATCTAATTTCATAAAGTCATTTAAATAGTAAAAAGTTATTCATTGTTTCATTATTTTACCAAAATTTACAATGGAGATATTTGCAAGAGAGCCATACATGAGAGCATTGTGGAGCAACATAATACTTTGGAATAATAGGATTATTCAGAAGATCATAATTTGAAGGTTATGGTGATTCATTTAAAACCCTTTTCATAAAATCTTTCCTAGGTATTAAGCTATTCAATATTTTATTATTTTGCCAAAATTTACACGGGAGAGATTTCCAACATAGATATATAGGGGAGCACTGTGGAGCAACAAATCAATACTTTTTAACATGAGACTTATTCAAAATATCATAATCTGAAGGGTATGATGATTCATTCAAAACCCTTTTGGAGCAACAAAATTATTCAAAAAATCAGAATCTGAAGGGTTTTGGGATTCACTCAAAACCTTGCATATTAAGTTTTTTTACAATTTGTATCTATATTTAGATTTAATTAAAATTCAAAAAAAGAAATAAAAAGAAAATAATACTTACCTTAAACCCTTGCTTCTTCTTGCTCATGTGATTGCAAAATTTCACCTTAGGGTTTAACTCTCTCTATCACTTCATAATTACAACTGTTCATTTTAGGCATTTTAGATTTAATGGGTTTATGTTTCCATATAAAAGACGTTTGACATTTGATGCATCGGATCCAAACCCTCTTGAACCTGTCACATTTTTTTTTTAAACTATTTCGGGTAATTGGTGTGCCTAATTGAATCTAATGCATCGGTGCACTTTTGGATAAAACACACCGGTAATGCTGTAGTATAATTAAAAAAATTCGTTCATCAATGTGTAATTTTGTTTGTTCATGGTATTTTTTTATTTTCGTTTTTTATTTTCTATTGGAGTAGTGTTGATAATGATACATATCGCACCATTGTAATTTATAATTTTTAAAAAATACGTATTTTATATCGATGTGTTTCATATATGAAACACACTAATTTTTTATTTTATGAAAGCATACCAAAAACGTTTTTTTGCAGAAAATTATGTGATTTATTTATAAAATATATTTAATAACTTGTGTATTGAATGGTACATGATATATATTGATAAAAAAAATGTGTGAGAATAGTTCAAGTAACAAAAATTATGATCGACAGAATGATAACACATCCGAAAAGACAAAAAATGCAAGTTCTTTGTAAATTCTATACAAAATTAATATGTTAAAAAGACAAGTTCTTTGTAAATTCTATACAAAATTAATATGTTTGAACTATATGCAAGTTTAACTAATATGTATTGGTTAGTGTGTGTCCGCCATATCCATAAATTGAGGAATCTCGATAAGATTCTTTTTGATCTAAGTGCAAAAGAGCGTAAAAGCTTGATGGAAAAATTGCAAAAGGAAGAATCGAGATAATGAAAAAATTCTATTCAATATGAGTTATTTTTTCAATTTTCATTAATAATATACTTAAAAATATTAGATAACATGTTTCAAAGAATCTATTAAGTCACATATGTTTAATGTTCTATAGGTACCAACAACGAAGGAACACAATGTCGTCCTAAGAAAATAAAGTTATTAAAGATGTAAGTGATGATGAATTGGTCCTTAGTTCATGTGGAGTGGTGTTGGAGGTTAATGAAAGGCGGATTTTTTTTCACAAAACTATGAGGGATATAGTGGAACAAACATATAGACGTACTTTCCACTTACAATACATAAATCAATCCAATGATTCCAAGAACCAGGTTATATATAAACTACATGAAGCATTTCCAGAGAAATGGTCAATGAGACCTATCAGACTTGCAATAGAAAAAACATACAACATCAAAAAATAATCATTCAAAAAGTAATATTCCTAAAAATGTTTTTTATAGAATATGTATATATTACTAAAAACCATTCGTTTATTTATATCAATTTTGTTATATTTAGTTTTCATATATCAATATAAAAATATTTTGTTGACATGTTACTTTTTTTTAGAAAGATTATGAAAATCCCAAAGGATCAATGAGTTGATATCCAAAATATGGTACGAATTTCAAAAACAATGTACAAGGAGATGGTAAAAAAAATGAACATAATTGCATCGCTGAAGGATTCATTTCAACAACAACGTGCTTCAAATGTATGAAATCATTGAAATTTTCAATTAGATACATATAAATAAATAATTTAGCATTAAATATTAATTTTCAAGTATTTTCTTGTAGAAAAGAAAACAAAATGGAACCCATTCAGTACATAAAACATGATGACAAGGAAGAAAATGGTTGATAGCAATTTTTATGAGTAATTTCTATTTCCTTATAACATTAACTTAATATTTAATTTTTGTATATGTTAATTGTTTTTACAACAACCATCATTGAATGTATTCAAACACGTGCTAACATACAAAGAAGAGACATCACAATAATTGATTGACATTGGGTTAAGTAAGGGTTGTGAGTATATGTTAGAATATAAAAAATTAATTGTGGAACTTGTAAGTATCTTATGTTGTTTTACTTCTCTCATTTTATAATTAATGGAACAGAAAAAATATTTTATATTAAATCTATGATTTATTATGGGGTATAAAACTTGCAGGAAACAAAGTATGAAAATGTGCCAACAAAAGAGTTGTTGACAGAAGGCATGATATTTGGTTTTGAAAAAATGTGTATCATTCAGGACTCAATTCTTGCTATGGTATGTCACTTTTAAATTTACATTCATGTATATTATTTATTTAAATTTTTATTATTCTCACCAATGTAGATACACTCATTACAGTTTATTTTTATTTTTGTAGATGGAATCATTTGAAGAAGAGTAAAACAATCAAGAAAATCAACAAAACATTCGATCAAATAAGCCAACTGGCAACCGTTCCAACGAAGAAATTTGATGATCAATATATTTGGATATCAACGAAAGTTGTTGTATTTTTTGAAATAATTGTCTGTGAAAATAAGACATTTTGTTTAATGTAATGGACGTAGTGTCCCAATTAAAAGACAAGGGGTTACTAATATGTTTTGACCAATTTTGTATGACAAAGAGCCTATTATTCATATATAATAAAATATGTTTCATTTTTTTCTATTGCGTTGTCCAATGTTGATGTGAAATGTTATATCACTGATTAAATATATGGATGATTAAATATTATAATCAAGAGATGCAAAATATGATGATATAAAAAATTAATCCAAACATCATATCCAAATTCGCTAATCAAAATTTAATTTATATGAATACTATTATAATATATATGTCAATTTTTTTATGAACAATGGAATTAAAAAATAACAATAATTGTGCATTGTCACAAGTGGGTGTTTCTAAAAGGAGAAAATGACAACCAGGGCATTTAATGATAAACAACACTAGTGCATTTCAATATAAAACACACTCGTGTCGTAATTAAATTCACACCAGCGATGATATACAAGGAACCAAAGACGATCTTAATACTATTTTAACCAACAATTATAATAATAAAAAACCTTTATTGGCGTGTTTAATTAATAAACACATCGGTGCTTCTGTATCACACTTCCTCTTCAGTGCATTCTGAATATCATGCCCTGGTAGGGTTTTCTTTTTAACCACTGGTGATGGTATCATAGATTCACTCGGTGCCTTATTCTTATTAAGGCACTGATGCATTATTACTTATAAGAGCACCAGTGGCCCAATCATTTTTGGACAACCCCAATGATTTCTTGTAATTTTAAGCAATGGTGATTTAATTTAAAGAATGCATCGGTGCTTGATATCATAGATTCAGCCAGTGCATTGTTTTTATTAAAGGATCGGGTCATTATTTTGTATAAACACACTAGTACCCCAATATTTTAGGCTCTCTCAATGCTTTTGGTGTAATGTAGGCACCGATGATTTATGTTTGGGAACGCACCGATGTGTATAGTCCATGAATCATAATAACTAGAAAAACATCCACTAAAAACTGAACCCACCTAGTTTTTTTTAGTTATAATGAAGTTCCATTATAATCTTCGTAAAAACATCCACTACCAAAAATGAATGTTTTCGCAGAGTTCTTTCTGATAATTTTTTCCAATTTTGTAACACTCAAAACCTTCGTTATAACCTTCGTTAGAGAGTATTTTCCTTGTAGTGATGGGATTAGCTTAGGCTAGTGAAACTAGGGATTGGAGGTTCTTATCCATTCTAGCATTGCTATCCCTAAACTAGGATTACCCTGATAGGCCTAGGATTACTCCAACATATCCTCAACCATTTATTCTCACTCTAATATCATCAGGTTGGGAATGGGGAATATGTCACATCATAATTCATCTATCCAACCACCATCTATCGTGTCCAATAATCCATAATCATCTTCCACATCAATCCATCCACCTCATCACTAGCCATGTTATCATCACCATCCTACCACATATCTATGACAACATCATTTCCACCTTATCATCCACATCAACATCACTTTGCCACATAATCAAGCATACTTCCACGTCATCACCTTATTTATTGCTTATTGTTCTGAGGAGTATCATCATTTTTCCAATGACTCTCTTGCATCATTAATGAAATGGAGACATAATAGATAAATAATAATGAACATGATATTCATAATACTAGTGAAATCAAGACATAAT